>JARHVA010000013.1:8962500-8967500 GCA_037957365.1 Torreya grandis | reverse complement strand
GTAATTTATTATTATAGAGACAAATATTTACTTATTTCTCCTTTATTCTAGTATTTTTACTATTATAATAATGTGGGGGAGAACATAGGTACCCAAATTTGGATATAAGTACTTTATAATGATAGTTATTGACACATCCTAAATCACATAACTTGTGCCAATATACATGACTCTAATTTTCCAATGTCATATAATCCATTCATCTATATGTTGATTAAATATTTTATTTTTAATTACTATTAAAATTAAATTTATAATTTAAATTATCAAATTAAATTAAAATACTCAAAGACTATCTCTAAGTCATTAGAGTTATCCCTAATTGTTTGAGATAGGTCCACACTTGGTAGACAAGTCTATTACTAGGGACCTGCCCTCTTGGAGTAGTATAGTTCTAAATTAAATGATAGATAATTTCAAATTTTTGATATATCAATTTGGGTCTTCCCATACATTTCATAAGTTTGGCTAAATCAATTTATCAAAATGTTTTACTATAAATAAAAATCAATGGTCATTAATTATTCCTAGCTTTGCACTAGCTAATGATAAATTACATAATATTATAAACTAGGAAAATTTACCCTATTCTTATCCAGTTCAAGATCATTCACAAGAAGAAGGCATAGTTTGATTCTAAATCATCTCAAGGAAAGTCAAGATCTATCATTGTCAAGTATCAAACACACATTTATATCTGCATAAGATAGTCAAAAAGCACAATTGAACAATCAATCTAAGTGGGAGAATTATGTGTGGCTTGATCTCCATCTTCAAAGTAACTTGATACGTAAGTATAATTCAGTCATCAAGGGGTGATCTTTTCACTATTTGTTAAACTTATTTCAATTTTTAAAAATGTAGTATAAGTCTTATGTACCATATGTTAGTGTAGTAGGAAGTTTAATGCATGCTATGGTATGTACAATGTTCGACATTTCACATGTAGTTGGATTTTTTAGTAGATATATGAAAAATCTAGGTAAAGAACATTGGGTAGTAGTAGAGTGGGTGTTTCTCTAATTTTGAGGCACAAGTGTCTATTGCATCACTTATAATATAACTAGTGATTCTCTTTATGTATATGTTGATTTTCATTTTGTAAGAGATCTATAGAAAATAATGTTAACATTTGGTTATGTTTTTACATTTTTAGGTGAACCTATTAGTTGGATATTGAAGCTTCAAAAGACTATTACTTCGTCAACTACTAAGGAAGAATATTTGGCTACCTATCATCCCTGTCAGGAGGTAATTTGGCTAAAGGGACTATTGGGTGAATTTAGAAAAGATAAATATCAAATGAAGGTATTCTTTGATAGTTAGAATGTAATTTATTTGGCCAAGAATCTAGTTTCTCATAGAAGGATAAATCATATTTTAATATAGTACCATTTTGTTAGAAAAGTGATTGATGAAGGAAAATTAACACTTGAAAAGGTTCACATAGCAGAAAATAGTGTTGATATGTTCATAAAACTAGTTTTTTTAGAAAAGCTAAAATGGTGTGTGGCTTCTCCTGGCTTGTAGAAAAGGTGATGAGTTGGTCGGCAAGATATTAGGTGGATTTTTTTGTTAGGGTGGAGATTTTTAGATATGTGACAACAAAGTTAAATTTTGGAACCTTTCTTAAGTGTGGTTTATAACCACCCAATTTTACAATGGGGTGTGTGGGGGTAATTCCCCCACACTATTTTGATAAGGGGTTTAGGTGGCGAAGACATCCTATGGAGCCCCCTTGTGGGATTTTGAGGGCAGCACCCTAGAAGTAAAAATCATTGAATCAAACCCCTATTTTTAGGAAGATGAATTATCTCATATTACATTTTTAGAAGGAAAGTCCTAATGGCATTTTTACACTATATTTTTAGGAGGAAGAGTCCTAATGGTACTTTGTCAATTAAGAATATTTATCTTTATGTATTTTTCATGTAATCTATTCATCTTGGAATTAATAAAGCTTGATATCTTACATTGTGGATGTTTCCTTTGCTTGCTAAGGTTTTACCCGTAAATCTTGTGTTTTGACTCAATCATGTTGTTTATTTTTTTGTTTGATTATCTCTAAAATTTCATTCTATTAATTTTACATAGTTATAGAGTGTGTGGTCTCCTAACATATTTTTGGGCCACTATCTATAGTTTTACACCTAATTGACTAGCATATGGTGCTATTACATGTGTGTTATTATTTTCCTTCTTGTGTGAAACTAGTCTGAAATTGAATTCAAAACAAATAAAATAACACCTAAAACAAGATGCTAATATGTAGAAAACCAAGATGCCAATTTCCCTTTTTATCCAAATCTATTCATGATTGATGGATCTTTCAACTAAGACCAAACTCATGACTATTATAATGATAACTTTGCCAACCAAAGTAAATATGAGGATAACACTAATTATATGTTTAAAACATAACAAGATAATTCAAAATTAGATCAATTCCTATTTGAAAATAAAGATGACATCCTTATCAAACTTATAGAAAAAGGAGCCAAACATATAACAAATTTTAGCCTTGACAGCCTATATAACATTATAAGCTGAATTGATCAAATCCACTCAAACTAATAAAATGATTCTTCTAATGATCATGTTGAAAAAAAAAATTAAATCAATAATTAAGTAGTCAAAACCCCAATCCAAATATTTCTAGCGTCAACACTAGCTAGGAAAAATTAGTTATAACATAAATAAATAAATAAATCTCAAGACCAAAATCAAATTATGTTTGACTAAATTCAACAACTAAGTCAATATTTAAAAAACTCGTCCTCCCATTTATGTTATTAAACATCAAAACCTTTTGATCATAATAAAAAAAACCCAACAATCAGTAATCTAATACTAATTATAAACCCAATTTTATCCTACCCTCATCATCACCACTCAAGGGTAGATCATTTGTCAAAGAATGGCTAGATATGAAGGATTCTCTCCACGGATAACATGAATAAAACCATAATCAAATCAAGAAATGAAAATTTGAGGAGTTGTGCCCATATCCCTTTGAGAAATAAATGTTATGAGTACAGTTTCCTACTTACTTTGAGCCAACCAAGTTTGAAAAAAAAATGGAAACGATGATCTAAGAAAACATGTCAAATAATTCTTCATATCTTGCTAAGAGGTTTCATATAGTTACAATTACTTAATAATATTATTTTGTCAAAGTATAGGGGAAATCTTTAGAATGGTTTTAAAACCTTCCTAAGGGATCCATCATAACATTTGAATATTTATCTAAAATATTTGTCAAATATTTCAACTACAACATTGAACATGAAATAAAAATGGACTTATGTTATTCCAAACAAATAAATGGAGAAGGATTCTCTTCATTCCTATAAATATGGATAAACTTACCAAGCAAATTCCCTTGGTCGATCCTCAAGATATAATTAGTCAGTATCTTCATTGTCAACCTTAATCAATAAATGGCTATTCATATACAATTTCACCATGCTAATACCTTTGAAAAAATAATTCAAAATGAGTTTAGATCAATAAACCCCTTGTCACGAAGATTGGTTAAAATTTTAAATAAGGATCATCACAACCCATAAAAACATCAAATTCTTTAATTTGTGATTAAAAAAATACTATTTATCATTTCAAAATAAAAATAATATACAAAATATTATTAGGGATGGTTTTACATAAATGCACAAATGTAATCTATACAAACACTTACCCATTAATATATTTTTATATCATTAAAGAGGAGTATTTATAATTTATTTGCATTAAAATAAACATGAATATTACATTTCAATTATATGAATGATTATCCTTTAGTATGTATTTATAGGTTTTATAGGCAGTTTGGGAAATAATTGAACAATATATATTCACCCCTACCTAATATTAGCATGAGCATATACATGTACTAATATCATTTTTATCTTTGTTTTTTTAAACAAAGTTTCCAGAGCTCAAACCATGTTATGTTGAGGAATAAATCTTGATAGTCACCAATTTTCAATGAGATATGGGGTATAATATCTACAAATATGTTATGATAGTAAATATAAAACCTAATATAGTATCTGATCCATGAACCCTAAAAAAGATTAAATATGCATGTGTTTTCAGGGAAAGAGAACTAGACTAATTTAAAAGAAGTTGTTGTGTAAATAATCAAATAGAATACTCTCCTTTTTAAGATTCAAGAACACTCAAAAGGTGTAGTCACAAAAAGGTACAAATCAACTCAAAGAAAGTCAAGAGATATAAATGTTAAGTATCTAAGACACATCTATATATAAATACATATAGTTAAGGATCACAATTTTAAAATACCTCTATGTGGGAGAGCTATGTGTGGTTTGATTTCCCTCTTCAAAGTATCTGAATATGTAGGCAATGATCAATCATCAAGGGGGTGAGTGGAGTCAACTCATACCATTACACTCCCCCTTTCATTTTAAAAGTTTTATCTCTCTCAAATACCCCTAGGGTTTCCAAATAAAATAAAAGGAAATAACAACTTCCAATTGCTTAAAAATAGGGTTAACATTTAGGTAAAGACAAATAAATTTAATGGAAATTTTGAGTCATTGGGGAGTCTCTTTAACAATTTCTCTCATTTATTGAGTTATTTAATGTGGTCAAATGATTTCATCAATTATAACACATATTAAGAAACTAGTTTTCCTTTATTTTCTAAAATTTAAATTTAAAAAAATATTGGCATATTAAGACTGTGATAGAGGACACATTATATAATCATGATTTTTTTCCTTTTTAAAGAGATTATAAAGTAGATAGTGTTTATATTCATGTTAAAGAGGAGACTATTGACAAAGATGCAATATTTATATGAAATAAGTATAAGTACATGATTCTAGTTTCATATAAATATTGAGGAACATCCCTTGTTAACCATGAAAAATTTAGGGGTACTACAGGGATATCTCATAGTACCATTTCATGTTTTATATTCATTGGGTAATTTTACCATGTTGAGATTTAATTTAATTTTATATTCTTTTGTA
>JARHVA010000013.1:8922500-8950000 GCA_037957365.1 Torreya grandis | reverse complement strand
ATCAATAATAACTAAGAGATCAAGCTAATTGATCAATGATAACTAGGAGATCAAGCTAAGTAATCAATAATAACTAAGATATCAAGGTAAGAGATCAAACCAAGGATACAGAGATAACTATCCTTAAAGGTTAGAAATAACTAACAAATATCATCATAATATCTAAGAGATAAATATGTAATATCTCATAATATCTAAAATAAGATAAATGAAATATCCACACATAAGTTGATGGGAATAACTAAAAATCTAGGTTTACATGAGCTACGACAAACAACCTACTCTAACATGCCAAATAAGAGAAAGAAAGGATATGAGAACATTTTAAAATTTCAAAATGTGAGAAAAACCATTGATTTAGGATCCATGGGAATTCCTTAGGGATGTATAGAGCTTTAACCTTGAGGGAAATCTTGTCCTTATCATATATGTTGTAAAATATAACAACCCTCTTCCTGCTTAAGTAGAAAAAATCTACAAACATGGTCCATTCTTCTCATTATAGTATAAATTTAGTGAAGTTTAGATACATAAATATCATAAGGCTTGAGGAAGGAAAATAGAAAGAGTAAAATTTAAGTATTTGAGGTATGTGAATATATTCTCTTATGATAATGTGATACAAAATGGTTGCTTCTTTTATGAATGAAGTATTTATAGGTTGCCTACTAGTTCCTTATAACCTTGGTAAAGATATTATTTAAGTGAAAGGGACTATTTTAGATAATTTGGACTTATCTATAGTCCAACTGAAAAATAAATACCAATAATAAGCCTACATTATTCAAATTTATATAATTTTAAATTCTATCCAATCCAATAAAAGGTGAATGGATCAAATTTTTACTATACTCTTTGCATGCCAGTTGTGTAGAATGCAAAAAATATTAATTTTCAAATATTATCTCACATTATATTTAGGGACATAAGTCCAGATTATCTGAAATAGTCATTTGAAAGTGAAGATATATTTACTATTATTCCTACTTATCTTCTTGTTCACATTTCCATAAAGCACTAATATCCCCTTAAATATATTTACAAATTTCCATATCCTATTTAAATCAAAAAATGATTAACTTATTGCATATGTTAGAAGCCTATGATTATGTTGGACTATTTATGGGTCACCTCTTGGGCTAAGGGGATGATGAGGGCCATATATTCCTTATGAATTCATATGGATAAAAGGTCAACAACTCCCTCTTATTGTATAATCAAGATATATTAATTGTATAAGATTATGTTACCTTGTTATTTATTGGTTTTTTTGATATTCTCAAACTGAATGAAAGAGGAAGTGTTGTGATTTGATTCTATGAATAAATTATATAATGTTTATTATTCCAAAGGCATTCTATTTGAAGAAGTATCACAAGATTCATATTGCTTTGAAAATAAACCTACAGATACACTTTCCAGACCTAAATTTTTTGCCTTTTGTGTTTTTTTATGACATGTGGGGAGGCCTCAACTAAAACCTATTTTGATATGCCCAGGATTTTAAAGTGGTGGATTTCGAGGAAGGCCAGTTTATTTGGGATATGGAGTGTAAGGGTGGTTTGAATTTATGAAGTGGTATCAATGGGTTTTTTTTGACATGGAGTGAAAGGATATAATTATTGGCATGGAGGGTGATTTTTTAGGAAGGACTATTAATGGGAGCCTATAGTAAATTTGACAAAAACAAACCAAAATTTTTACCCAATGAACTCTCCAATTTATAGGTAAGATATCAATTATAGAAATAAGGAAGGTGAACCATACATCTTTGTACTAAGAATCGTAATGGACCTATAAAAATAATTTAATGCCTAAATTCCACACCATAAACATCTATTGATCCATTCGCACAACACTACATGGTTAGCCATGTAAAATGCACTAGTGCAAATCGGTTCACAAATCCCAGGAACCAAAAGTCATGATTATAAACAGTTTGGATTTGTATGTATTTCTTTATAGGATTGTTAAAATTATCATGTTGTTCAACTAAGCCTACTTTCCCTAGAGGTGTAGCCACCTCAATAAAAATTAAATTAAACAAATAATACCCACAAATAATAAATGTCATTTTTTGTTATAAATAGAATGCGTACAAACAAATGCTCAAAGCATGGGAAAAAACAATTTGGTAACATAGTCTAGTCTCATTATAGAGGCACCAATATAGAGGTAACAAAGGAAGGAATAATAATTGAATACACAATTCATGGGATTCAATGGAAAAAGTATCAGTGGGAAATATTATCAACAAATGTGGATGAATGGAGTTAATGGAAATACAAATTTATTTCATAAATTAGACCTAAAAAAAGTAACATTACAAATATCCAATGGCTAAAATGTATAATAGGAATATAATAGATAACATGGAGGATATATCACTCCATGATAAAATTTATTTTCAAGACATGTTATGTGACCCTAATAGAGATGAGGCAATAATTTAAATCTCAGAAATAAGTGCAAGCATAATAGTTAATTGAGACCATAGCACATAGCTCTTTCAATAGCTCAAGATAACTAAAAGCATCTCATCTTCCTTTGAGCTTTTGATAGAAAGGAACTACGTTATCTACATTCATATTCTTCATAGTTTTTAATGTGTCCAAACTACAATTTTTCACTCTAGATGTGAATTTTAATATTTTTAATGTTTATGAGTTGAGGATCTATACTTTCAGCCTATAACAAACATTCTAACATTGAAAAACCACAAATGAAAAATACCATCAAAATAACTATACTTCATATTTGGCTCAAAAAATATTTTGGGGTATAAAAGGGCTACAAACTCCAATGTATATGCAAGATATTACAACATTAATAGTTTTGAAGTGATGATCGAATGGACAAAATTATGAGGTCTCCCATTAGTTTTTAAAATCACTCCATTACATTCCATTGGTACCATTATATAATACCTATCATCATAATTGTACACTTACACATGATAATCAAAATTCCTTACTTTTTATATATATGCTTCGAAGGTTCATCTCACATATCAAAAGGGTGGAATGGATTTCACTTATTTTATCCAAAATCCATCCACAAGAAATTAATTACAATTTTATCTCCTATAATTGGTGGTATTTACATTTTATCCACTCCTAAACATACCTAAGATATGATGTTTATTCTGACCATCGATTATCTACAATATATCTCTTAAATTTTATTTTCTTAGTACTCATTATTTATTTAACTTGTATTATTTTCACTAAATATTGTAAACAAAAATGCATATAAAACTTATTTCATATACAAAGGTGTGTGACATCACAAGGACATCCTCCCATCTTCAACAATTCTTGGTGTATTATTTTATATTTTATATATTTGATAATATTTATAAATATAAGTACATATCCATGTTGAAATATTCTTTTAGGTTTCCAAATAAATTAAAAAAAATTGTGAAATTTTTAAACAAAAATCATATATTATCCATTTTCTTCTTATTCTACTTTGACAAATATGCACACATTAAAGTGTGGCATTTTATAGACATTTATAAATGGTTCTTAGGAATTTATTAGTCATAAAATGGTATTATTATAGTGTACATTTGTATTTGGTTATTATTGGCCTAGAATAATTTGTATTGGTAAATTATTAGTCACTTCCCCTTTCCAATGTTTGCTTTTCTCCTTTATTTTCTCTTTCCTCCTTTTTTATTTTATTCTATTTTTTGTGTTTTTCTTAGAAATGTATAATGTATGGCTTTTGGGTTATAAGAACCTTTCACCGGTTAAGTCCTTTGTCTTTTCTTATAAGCATTTTTTTCATAAGATTTATGTCGTTTGTGTACGAATAGAATCCTAATTTAAATTTAAGAGGTTTATAAATACATACAAACATTAATTCATTTAAAAGATCAAAGGAATTATAAAGTGAAGACATCCATAAATATAAATAATAATTTAAAATGGAATTAACATTTATTAACGAAATGATATATAAAATTCAAGCATTTATATAAAATTTATTATAAATTTTAAATTTGTGGTAGTGTTAAATTACATTAAACTATATTCTTTAACTGAATGATTATTTCATTTACTTGACGTATTGTCTTCCACATTATATACCATTATAAAAAGTGTTAAATAGTTAATACTTAAAAACTTTGCTAAACTCATGCATATACTAAAACATTTCCCATGCATATCCTATGTAAGTTCAATTGTCCTATAAGAATTCCAAGAAGAATATAAATTTCAAAATGATGGGTCCAAATTTTCATAACACTAAATGAGGTTTTTGGATTGCCATAACTAAAGAATGGATTTGTCAAAACATATTTTAAATGGTTTTTATTAAAAAAAAAAATTGAAAAAATTAAGATCCTCTTTTAAATAACTCTACTAATAATTTAATACTTTGAATTCTGATACACACAAAACTTATAACTGGACTTATATAAATGTGGATGGATGGATTTATCCATTTTTTACTTATATTACACAACTTAACGCTAGGATTTTGGTTCTAAATTGTTTGTATTTTGTAGCCTTTCCTATCTACATGTTCATTCTCGCTCCAGCAGCGGAATTCATCATTGGTGGCTACCATGATTGAATTAAAGCCGCACACCCACCATTCGATATAGCCGCAAATAGGGATAATAAATGCAAGGTAAATGTCAAATGTGTAGTTGGATCGACAGGTGAGAGAACACACCGGAAATTCAGGAAGATACTGACTCTCCACAAAAAGTTCCACAGACTCTGTTTAGACTAAAAACTCATCAGCGATCATAATGAACAACTTATTTTACTAAATTAACTCTTCATTCATTTTGTATACAGATTGCTTTAAATGAATGACGGCAAGCAGCACAGAAGCCGTGCCATCGTTTTATTTTATAAATAATAACAGTATTAATAATGAGACTTATGTTCTCTTAAACTTAACTTT
Organism: Torreya grandis; assembly: GCA_037957365.1. Taxonomy (NCBI): domain Eukaryota; kingdom Viridiplantae; phylum Streptophyta; class Pinopsida; order Cupressales; family Taxaceae; genus Torreya; species Torreya grandis. Next base: position 8,945,074 of record JARHVA010000013.1, on the reverse strand, counting down.
GAGAGGGTTGTTGTCACGATCAATGACAAGCCACTGGTTTCCATCTTGGTCGTTATAAGTACCCAGTGACACGCACACAGGCCTGCAAGTCTCGCACACAGCAGGACAGAAAGCCAGAACATAAACATTATCATCTTCACTTTCACTTTCACTTCTGTCGATCAGAAAGTAATCCAAGTCGATTGAAGAAGAGGAGGAAGTGGAAACGCCTGCGTAAACGAAATATTTGTTCAGCTCAGAATCTGATTGAATCATCCATCGCGTGGACTCCACACAAATTGTAGCGGCGGCCACCTCCACCTTCAAATCGGCACCCTCGCTGATGGCCTTCACGTATTTGTAAGGCGTGAATACCACGGGAAGGCCTTCCTCCTCCTTATTGTAAACTACGTACATCGGACAGGTGTTATTGCGCATCTTCAAACCAAGCCCACCGCCATTGACAGGTAAAAGGTGTGTTAACAATGTCCAATACCACATCGCCATAAGCGAAGGGCAGAAATGTAACCACCACTACCAAACCCCTGTCAAAATTAAAGCCGTTAGTAGCTTATAACAATAACAGATTCGATCATCACAGTGCATTGTAATGATAAAAAAAACCGAGTTAAACAAAAGAAATAACAGTACCAGATTGCTTGCGAGGAATACATCATCATTATAGTTTATTAAAGTTGAAGTCGAACTGTTTCCGAACTTCAGTGCGTGATACTTATGCCCCTTCCCCACGGTATACTTATATAGAGTGAAATGAGGAAGAAGATTACAACTATCCTCCCACGTCTTGAGACTTATCACATTTTGAATTCGAATGGCGGCTGAAATCGTTGAATAGTGTTCAACACAAGCTGCTTAATGTTTAATGTTTATTAACCATCCATCGAGCAGAAGAATACAAAACACTTAGTAACCATAAAATTGTTTAAACAAGGCGAGCAAGTCATTCTTTATACGTACGAAACGAATTCTTGTTTGTTAATTGTCCACTCTCTCTTGGTCAGATTTGTACGAACACGTAATTGGGATTAGAATTACAAAGGGTTTTTGCTTCATCCTTTCGAAACAAATAAAGTTTTCAATCTAAATTTCAATTTTGTAAGTGTAACAATGAAATATGTTCTTATTTTTTAAAGAGTAATATGTTCTTACAAATAAACGTTGTAGTTATATTCCATTAAATTAAGGATCAAACATTAATTAGCTGAAAACACATATGACAAATAACATAGATAGAATAAGGTACCAAATACAAAACGCACATGGGAGAGGTTACAAAATTTTAAAAAAATAGAATCAAAGGCCTAGTGTTAAGGTGTTACATAGATAATGATTATATCTATCCATCCACATTAAGTAATTTTAGTCATCTGTAAAACAATACAAAAAGACTTACATAATATTCTAAATTTTTAGTAGTAAATTATTATTAGAGGGTTTTACAAGAGACACCCACCAATTTGGTTCCCCATGTTTTATTATTTGCATATTCATAGTCTATCCCATAGGACACATCCATTGTTTTGGGTCCCCATGTTTTATAAAGTCTATAGCATCTCATTAGAATAGTACAAGATCATCTCCCCTCTTATATAGAGGGAGTTGGTGTCCATGTAGGTCAATCACCTCTATATGTTAAGGGAGTATTAAAGAGATTTATCGTAGAAACTCTTGAGCCGAATGTAGTCAATACAAACACAATGCAGAGCTTGCATTGACATAGGTTCAGGAATATTCCCAAGAAGAAATCATAGTAGATAAATTCTTTGTAGAAGAAAAGGTTAGTACATAAGGATGAAAGTGTAGTAAATTTTGTTAATGATATTTATTGTCATTTTACATTGTTGTGAAGGGTGATGAAAATCTATTTTTTTTGGAATAACATGCAAGGTGATCTATGATTTGAACAACATAGATCTATTATTTGGAACAATAATATAGAAGGGGATTTTGTGCAACACCAAGAACAAGATATGCTTGTGAAAGAGGACAAAAGAAGGGAAGATGAAGAGAAGCGAGATCTGTGAAATAGCATTTCCCATGGAACAAAAATTTATTCCACAAAGGAAACAATAGAAGATATGTTAAACGGAGTCCGCATATCACTGTTTATTTTGGATAGAGAAGAAATTGAAGGAGGAAATGAACCACTTTGCATAAAGGAATAGGATGGTGATAATAAGTTAGATAAAAATCTATATTATACATCCAATAATGAAAAATATATTATATGTGCAGCAGTTACCTACACTAGTGCAAAAAATAAGACTTGTATTAGTGGTGAAGGTGGATGGAGTGCAATTGTTTTTGCACACATCATGATAAGTATACTAAAGAAATAAAATGATCCAAGAATGCATTATTTGAAAGCTAATAAGGGATGTAAAATAGTTTTTTTTTTAAATATGGGGAAGCTATTGGAGGATTAAGAAGAGTAATTTAATAATCTAGAAGTTGATGCAGAGAAGGTGAAAAAAAGGAAGAGATAGACACACTATAAAAAGAATAGATGTGAACTATATTATAAGGAGCATGGATAATTATGGTGGATTTGAGAAGCCTTTACTCAATTAAAATAAACATACTAACATTAATATTGAGAAATAATCTATGGGGACTATTAATACTCATGTTTTTTTAACTAATGTGTTATTGTAGTCTATGTGCAAGTGCAAAGATGGAGAGGAAGGATGCATTCAAATAAGCCTTCCAAGGTGAAGAGAGTGAGACACTTGAGTTCATAAGAGGTTAAGATGAAAATAGAAAAGAAGAGCCATTAAATAGCATCATGAAGGAAGAATCCATAATAGGTATATGTAGGTTCTAGGAGAAGATATGATAGCCATGACTAAAGAGTAGATCAAAATAGATTAGAGTGACAGAGGGAGGAATCTAATAGTAGCTTGGATAGTTAATGAATAAATCTAAAAAGGAATCAAATATATATATATATATATATATATATATATATATATATATATATATATATATATATATATATATATATATATATATATATATATATGAAATGGTCAATTGGAATTTATGTCCATACTCTTAATCAAAGGATAAATATGGCTCATTTATTAAAAAAATACTAGTAATGTATGGTAATTTAATGTTTTGAAAATCAATGCAAAAAGTCAAAGTACACAACTTCACAAATAGTTTGCATCCCTAAAAGGAGGAGGGTAAATCATCCTTGGGAGGTTGGGAACTCTACATGGAAGAATCAATTGAAGGATGATTGGGTGCCACCCAACCATCCCAAGTGGTATCTAGGGAACTAAAGATATAGTGATGTCCCAACTATAAGGCCACTAAACAAAGATACCAACCAAACTATCTCCCAAAATAGGGGAGCTCCACCATAATAGGTTGTCAATAGATATCCCACAAAAATATACAAGGTTTTACATAGTTTCTTACATGACATTTGATAGGTTGAAATATTTCAATTTATATGAGAGTGGAGATTAAAAATATGTCTTAGATAGTTTTTAATATGCCATTTGTGTATTTGATAGTTCAATATTTATGTAGTAGAGTTTAGATATTGAGTTAGTTTTTAATGATGTTGTGGGTTTAAATTTTTGTGTAGTTTTGATAGTTCAATGTGTATAGACCATTTTTTTGGTTTGATACTTTTTTTTTGCATTATAGTTATTCTTATTATGACCAAAAACTAAGGACTTTAAAATTAGTTAAAATAATTTTTTATTTTTATTTTATTTTTAAGAAATTTAAGTATGATCGATCCCAATAAATGTATCACATCATTTCTCTAACTCATAATTTCGGAACATTTTTTTTGTTGAATAAAGTAATCAGTGTCTATTGATGGAATTATTTAAAATATGAAACCTCATCGATACATCCCAATTTTGATGGTAGATTATGTTCAAAATATATTTTTTAATTTGTCTAACAAAGAGATCATACCTAAAAAATAAATTTTTAAATGTATTGATATCAAAAACATTTGATTTGATTTGTTGAATATGAGAGATTGGTTTGATTTTAAAATAAGTTTTTAGTGCATACATACATATATATAATTTTAGAGAATTATTTTACATAACTACAATAATTTTTTTAATTTTAATTTAACATTCTATTAGGTATTTGTTTCCATCAACTGCATAGTTTTTTTAATATTTTAACTATTACATTATTTTTCTACTAAAAACATTTCATTCGATTTGTTGAATATGAGAGATTGATTTGATTTCAAATGAATTTTTTTATTACATGTTTTATTTATTTGTAATTTAAAAGAATAATTTTGCATAATTTATAATTTTTTTAAAATTTGATTTTAATAGTATATTAGGTTTTTATCCAAGAATTGAACTAAATACTTTGTTTAAAATAATTTTATATTTAATTTTAAAAAATCAATTATTATGTTATTTTTTACATAATAATGAATTATTGTTTATTTTAAATGTTTTGAATTATAGTTAACTTATGACAATGAAATATATGCATGGTTATGTACTTGCTTTGAGATATAATATAATGCGTACTAGTTTAGTTATATAAAATGCAATGAAGTTAAGAAGAAAAAATTGATAAACATATTGCAGGTTTTAACTAATTATTGAGTTTATTATGTTGTCAAAAATTTATAACTTTTATAAAATAGGATAATCTAATATCTAACGTGTTTTTAATCACACAACTAACTTACCTTTTCCATAGTTAGAAAATTTAAAACGTTTTGAGTACCCAATTGATTTTTTTTTAGTTTGGAAAAATAAACATTTTGGTTCTTCCTCAATTTTTTTTTTTTGGTATCTCTAAGAATTTATATTTCAGTAAATGATTTGATAATAATACATTTTTTCCATCATCGACATTAATTAAAAATTATTTATTTTATTAAATTTAAATGATTGATCTTAAATGAATAATTAAAAATATAAATTTTAAATTGATTGATACCAAAAATATCCCATTTGCTTTGTTGAATAGGAGAGATTGATACCAAAAATTATTGTAGTATTTTAATTTAATGTATATTGTGGCTTTATTTTTTTCGGTGAGGGATGATACATTACCACTGAATACACATCATACTATACAATCATCCTTTGCCAATTTTCAATTATTGTGTGCATTAACCAATGTAATAATTAATGGTGGTATGTGCTATCAATCTTGATAAACACATATGATGTCAAAAGGGAATATTCCTAAATAACATATGTATACTATTCTATTATTTATTTGCCAAATCTTATGTTAAATTTTAGAATTGAAAAAATAATATATAATTATAAAATTTTCATTAGTTGAACAAAAATTGAATAATTTAAAATCCATTAGTCCTACCTTTCCAAGGACTAATAATAATAATTTTCTCTTATATAAATTTTATAAGCCTTAAATATTTAATTATAGTTTTCTTGGACTTTGTGCTAATCTAAAAAATAACCACAATTTTTTAAAAAATTAATTATACTTACACATAATGTCTAAGCCCAACACTAAACATATACACTAACACATTTTGCATGAATATGCAATAACGATGTTTTGGTTATATCCATAATTAATCCTATAATATTAATATGACTAAGTTACTAAATTATTCCTTTATTATTTTACCAAGCACATGCCAATGTATGTTAAGGTCTTATAGGTTATGGACCCACAATCTAAATAAGGATTTTCACTGCCCATCTCTAAAATATTTTGGTGGCTATTAATTTATAGATCTCTATAATTTTAAAAAAAACATATTTTATCAAGGAATAGTATTCCTCATACTATTATGATTTTTTTAATTTCTTATGACCAATTCATTCTCTGTCTAAATTTATTTTCTTCTAGATTGTATGATTAATTTCGTTTTCTTATGGTAGTCTCTCTATTTCATATTGTATTCAGTCCACTTAATATTAACTTTTCATGGGACCTTGTTTTATGATGGACTCTTTTGATATTATAATGAAAATTCATCACAAGGTGTTAGTTCATTTTGATGTGGATGCATTTTGACTTGGTCTCATTTTGACTAGGACTGCTTCATTGTTGATTATATTTTTATTTTATATCATCTGGTGTTTCTTTTATATGGGTTTGTTGTAGAGTATCTATCCACCATGGTTTCCCTTATGTGACTTATGGTTCTCTCTTTTGGTGATCACAAATTTAATTTATAAATGTGCCCCTTTTCACTTTTTAATATTATAATATTTTCATTTTATTTCATGTACATTTAGATGATATAACACAATTAACATGATTATAATCTCTTATATTTATGTGTGATATTCCTTCTAATTTTACTGATATTTAGGTCTATAGTTGACCATTAATTTAGGATAAATCGATTTATTAAGATACTATATTATTATATGATTGAGATCATTTTTGTTTCATGTACCATATGATTATTTTATATTGGATCAATATAAAATATTTTTTTTTAGTTAATAAACATATTATTATTATTATTATTATTATTATTATTATTATTATTATTATTATTATTATTATTATTATTATTATTATTATTATTATTATTATTATTATTATTATTATTATTATTATTATTATTATTATAATAGAGGTGTCATGATGAGTCTATTTTATTTGTAAGAAACAAGGGTTTTCAAATGTATTCAAATATAATTATATATCGATGATGAGATGAATTATTAAATATTTATATATTATCCATAGGAGTGGTATTTGAGTTTACACAACAAGAGTGGATATATAGTAAAGGACAACCATAATGAATGGACCCTAGTAATAGTATTGGTGATGGTAGTCACCTTGTATACATTTGGTTTATGTGACGCATTGACTACATGAAAATTTGAAACCTTATACCATGATGACATAAATATAATGGAAGCATTATGTTTTAATGTGAAATGTTTTTACATGACCATGTGGTAATCTAAATATGCTTCATGGCCACTAAGGTATACATGTGACAAAGTGAAAAGGAAACATAATTTATAAACAAAAAATAAAATAGATCTCTATATAAATGATAATTATGAATTATCATTAATTGAAACATAACCCACATAGTGGCAGCGGATAAGTACATAGAATCCTAATAATATGAAAGAAACACTTATGATATAAAACTAATCAAACTATTGACCAAATGGTAGCTATGATGGATAACAACCAACTGGTATTAAATAGAGCAACGACCGATGAACATAGTAGTTACAATCCATGCTAAAGGATATCATAGTGACTACCAAGTCTTTAATACACAAGTAGAGTATGAAAAAATAGAATAAGATATACCTTAGTAGGCAAGAAAATTGACCATATGGTCTATTAAAAATAAATATAAAAATGTGAAAGGAGTGGCCACACTAAATGTTCAATCTAGAATAGCATGGGATCACCAATCCTTGATTTAATGTGACTTGAACAAAATTACATGGATTGGTTCCAAGAATTAATTTCCACCAATAATTTTTTTTTTAAATAAAATAATTATGTATATAAGGGAGATCATATAAGGAATGGGTTTACAAGTTTAGATGGCTCGATCACCCAAGAAGGGTATGTTTAGTTTGGTTCCATTGGCTAGATTTTGAAAATTGGGATGAGAAGAGTTTAGTAATGAAATAATGAAGTGGATACACATTGAATTCAAGGTATAATATATGTGAGTTATGAGGAAGAATCACAACCTTATTAAGATATTTTTCATTGCTATTTTAGAGCCTTTTTCCCTTTTATTAAAGGTTATGGATGAATTTAATGTTATGAAGATCTCATTTTATAATTCTAATTTATCTTAATTTAAATGTTGGAATTTCATGAATTTTCCCTTTTTTTGAATTATGTGGTTTTACTCAATGACATATGGATATTATTTATTTATGTAAATCTACATGTGTGTATTTGCATTTTATGACAGCAGTTGGGTTGTCTTATTTACTTTCACATTATTCTTCACTTTGAATTATGTTTATCATCCTCTATTATCTATTTGGGTATCTTAAAAGAACCAAAATAATATATATTACATCTAAAATTACATTCACATCCAATAAAAATCATTGGTACATAGCTAAGAGGCCTTTGGCATGGTGTTGGGAGAGGTGGTTAATCCCAAGGCTAGTGTTTTTGGGGGTATTAACTCCCTTAGGGGTTTTCAACTCCACTATAGTAAAAATAATTATTATTTAAAATATGACCACATGTCATGTGACAATGCATGGATATCTAGTAGTTTTGGTTTTAGTAACCTATTTTAATATAAAAAAATATTATGCCTTTAACTTATAATGTGTCTATAGATATGTGTGGCCAACCTGTGGCCTACATAATATTTATCGTATCTTATTAAATTTATCTATATTATAATTTTTTAGTAGGGTTAGATTATGGAGAAACCATAGCCTAAGGTATACATATGAGGTGGTGGTTAGTACTTGACCACCATATTATGAATTATATTCTAATTGCATGTTTATGAAGGTTTTTATCTCAAATTGGCATAGTTACAATTATCAAGTCTTATTCTCTACTATCAATTATTGTTATGGATTTTATTTCTTTGATATTATTATTGTGATATATTTTATTGATTTTAATATTTAAATTTCTTATTTTGAATTTATTTGAAATATCCAAGCAATTTCATTACAAGTGGTATCAAAGATCTTTCTAAGAAACCAATTTTTTTCCAAATCTACCCAATTTTTTTCATATTTTCCTTTTAGGTTATAAAACATGTTTTAAAAGTTTTAAAACTAACAAAAATTTTTCATTATAGTCTAAGAGGTTATCTATTTTACCTAATTATGTAAAATGAGGGGTTATGTCCCAATCACAAGTTATTAGACAATTTTTTTTTTTTTTTTTTTTTTTTGTGTGTGTGTGTGTGTGTGTGTGTGTGTGTGTGTGTGTGTGTGTGTGTGTGTGTGTGTGTGTGTGTGTGTGTGTGTGTGTGTGTGTGTGTGTGTGTGTGTGTGTGTGTGTGTGTGTGTGTGTGTGTGTGTGTGTGTGTGTGTGTGTGATTACATGTACCTTTGCATAAATAAGAATGATCAAGTGTTTTTTTGAAGCTTAGCCATAGGAAAACTTCAATCATTTGTTTATTTTTGTACATCGGTAAGTGGTTATTCATAAGAAGTTACAACATATATTGAAGATGAAATAGTGTAATACAAGTATAATTAACTTCCTTAATTATTTATTTGAAACATTGAGATGACACTATTTAAAATTTGTATAATTTTAAATGTAAACCCAATACTTAGACATGTCATTTAAAATCCTTTCCCATTTTTGAGATCTAGTGTAGGAACAAGTTGGAGGACTAAAAAAATAACTCATAATCAAAGAATAATTTAAAATTTTCATCACTATAGTAGCACTTAAACATTTTTTTAAAAACTAAATATTATTTGATAAACCCTTGTATAAATTAACAACTATTTGATTCATCTCATAAATATGATAACAATGGTATAATCTTCTACTATACTTATTTTATACCCCACAACCCTAAAACCTATCTCCAAATCTAAAATTATTGAACCCTATGCTTTCAAGTTTGTGCATGGGAAGTCCAAACACCTAAAGGCACATAAAATGGAAAGTCACTCAAAGATAATTTTCAAGCAAGGAATAAATGGATTATGAAATTTTTGACTTGGGGAAATTTGATATGGTTAACCACATCTATATAAATATACAACGAATGGCTAAAAAATAAGATATAAACAAGGTCAACTATGAAGTGAATTTAATTAAAGGATATTTGTACAAGCTCAATAAACTAGTGTAAAATATCTATGCAACCTTTAATAATTTACACATAATTCCACTAGCCAAGAACTCTTTATCTGACCACATGGGCTCTTTCAACAAAGATAATCGAAGCTCAAACACTGGTTCAAGAAAAATGATACAAAATTATAAGTGAACAAGTTTTATGGTAAAGATATATTCACTTTGATAAATTAAATGTTAAATTTATTTTATATACATAAGACGTCATTTTCATAGAAGGTGTTCATGGCATCTTTGTATTTGTTACCAAATTAGTTCATTTTTTACAGATGGTTATGTGTTCAAAATTAGAAAAGGGACTTATTGTTGGTTAGTAAATATTTACTGATGAGATACAACTATGATAATATAATGGTGTCATAAAAACCTGCTTTATCCACTTAGAAAAATTGAAATAAATGGGCATTTTGAAGGATTATAATCAACAATTCTAGAACCCATCTTTAAAGGTGGATGACATCAATAAGATAGTTTGAATTAACTATTATTGAGTGGGATGAAGGATAAGATACAAATTGATGTTCACATATTTAACCCAAGTTTTTAAATCAAATTCCATGATCTTCATACACAGGTGTAGTAACCTAAATATAGTTATGAATAATTGATTATATTAGTTTTGGCCATATTTCATTTTAATTGACTTGGGTAATTAATCAATACCTATTTCATCACCTCAATGTATCCTAAGCACCTAATCAAACATGCTTTATTTTATAAATTAATATATGTCACATATATAAGTTTTCATATATCAAAATAAACCTTTAATTATTTGTACAACCAATCTAGGATCCATATTTCACATATTTTGCTTCGGGACAAAATCAACTAATCAGGATAATAGTGGTAGTATGTTTTATCCCTTCTAGGTTGATCATGTCCTTTGCTCCTCTAATAGCCAATTTTACAAAATAAACCCTCCCTTACATTATGATATATGTTTTTAGGTTTCCTATTTTTTGATTTCCCCTTTTGGATTGTTACAAAGGCACACTTAAGTCACATATTTTACCACTTGGTAATTTTAATATAGAAGAATAATTACAGTATTACACATTAAGCAAAGCTTCCCTATATTTACAAATTATGATTCTATTCATTACAATCATTCCTCAACCAAGTGAAAGTCATATTTTATTTATTCTAAAGCAAAGCATGGTCAAGTGTTCAATACATTATAGATGCAATCATATAGTCAAAAGAGCACAATTTCACAAAGCACTCTAAGTGGGTGAACTATGTAGGCTTGATTCCATCATTATAATATTGGTTATGTAGGTAGTAATTAATCATTTATGGGGATGATTTGGGCTATAATATCCTAATTACACTCTTTCCATTACTCTCCTTAGTTGGTTTATCATGTCATGTGCAAATTTTCACCTAGAAATCATAATTTGAAAACATAGAGCCTTAATTTTTTTAATAAATAGATATTTCACTCAGTTATAGTATGAAAACCAATTCTTATTCATGTTGAATCTATATTTTACTATTTTATATTATTCATACATGTAACAAAATTTGACAAGTGTAAATTTGTTGAAATGAATATGTAAAATCAATCTTCTACATACCCTTTCTCTCCCCACAAGTTTTAAAATGCAAATATATGTAAAATGGGGGAATATTACTCACACAGGGAAATTAAATTATTTATAGTTCATATTTTCACATAGACACATGTCATAGATTGATCAAATATCTATCCTTTCTTCTATTTTTAAACCCTTGCTTATCACTAGCTTTATTATTCTAAATTATAAAATTTTAAAAACAATTTAAAACATTCTAAATATTCTAGAAATCCAACACCAAGACCTAGTATTGCATATATATCTATTTTAAATAATTTTAATATGTTTTTTATCTCATCATTAGTATATAACATACTCTCTTTCTATCAGACATGTATTCCACTAATATTTTTTAGTGTTATATTGTACAAACATATTTTATAGGGACTAAGATGTTGGACTTGTCTCTACCTAGTAGCCTTAGTCAATTGGGAGAATCTTATTCACAGTTACATTATTTATAGGTTTTATCATTATATGTATCCTATAATTATGATCTATATACTTCATTAAAATTTCTTGAAAATATCTTTGCCTTACATTGTGTATATAGATATTTTATTTTCTAGGTTATGACCACATTACATATACATGATGTAGACTATGTTTTATAGTGTTATGTTTCATTAATGCTATTAATTTTACATAGTGGATTATATCTTTCTTATCTATTGTGTACATTCCTTGGCCCTTGGGTGATAAAACTTATTAAACATATCTATGAGATATTTTTTGTTATGTGTGACATTTGAACATGGTTATTGCTTTTAGTGTTTGGTCTTTTTTGTGTGAGACATTTGAACATGTCCCTAGATTAAGACATTATACTTGTCCCTTGCATGTTTCCCTTGGTCTTTTATGTGAAATTTATACTTTATTATATTAAAAAATGTCTTGTATATGTACCAATAATCTTTTTGTATGACATTATGTTTATTTTTTGTGTGTGATTTTTGAGCTTGTTAAGTTTGAAAAGTTACATGATCGATATCATACACTCATGAACATAAAAAAGACTAATTATATTTCTATGAGATTCATTAATACATATCTATAGTCTTTACCTCATATGTTACACACATAATTAAAATGATTTAAACATTACTACGTTGACATATGTATTACATATGTTATAGCAATCAATGATTACATCTTAGATCTTCTTGAGATTTAAGTCAAATATAAATAGAAAAATAAGTGTGTCTACACAAAAGTTTTTTTTGTTCTACTAGGGTTTCCTCCATGTACGCCATTGAGTCAACCCTTTATTTTTTATCATTCTAGCTTGTTTCATACTATGGCCCTTAATAGGTTGCCTATGGGATTTACATTTATTGTATTTTAGGGTTTTTTTCCTTTAGATGAGCCAACCTATTTAATTTCTTCTCCTCATTATTTCTTGATTGTTTTAGTTGTCAAGAATAATGGTTGATTTTCAAGTAATGGCCCCTTGAAAGTGCCCAAGGAAATTTATCCTAAAGGTCGACCATGAGGTAACTCTTTAGAACCTGGTGTTATTTTACCCATTCTAGAAATTAACTCCACTTGTTAATGGCTAGAATAGTTCTATTTGATAGGTTATTTTATGGTTTGATCTCCCTCTAAAAGTATGCTTAGGTCATATGTTCAATCACACTAGGTAGCTCATGGCATAAAACTTGAGAGCATCTAGAATATGACTAAGGGCTTTTCTCTATTCCATTTTGTCAACCCTTACCATGTAAGAGGTATTTTATATAATTCAGACATATGGTATTTTAGGAAATCTCTCATGGTTCTCTCCCCTTGGACATGATACTTTGTTGTCTTAGATCACACTATTCTCAAGGTCCTAATTTGGGTAGAATTTCTAAGTCTTTTTCTCCCTTGTTGGTATTATATTCACCAAATAGCTTCCTCCATAGGTCAGGTTATTTTCCATGAGAAAAATAGGTTCTACTATATTAGACCATAGAATTATGTTTGTGTATAAGTATACCTCTCCTAATACCTCAGGGAGTTTGTGGAAATTCAATTTGGGGATGTGAGACACTCTCAGCGAGTCCCGTATATCAACTTGCCTAACACTTATTTTTGTTGCCAAGCCACTAACCATAAAATTTGGGACTATCCACTTTAGTTGTCCCATAAAAATGCACCCAACCACTCATTCTCTCCTCCTAAGCCCTCTACAAAAGCTAGAAAAATCTAGCTAAGGATGGTAGACTACAGTAGGAAAGAATAACATCTACACCAAAGCCATGAGCTCAAGTATGGGAAATCATAAAGGAGGCCACCTGTCAATAAGTAATGGCCCAATAGACTAGGCTCCTATAGAGAAATATCCTTCCTAGGCTAAATCCCTAAAAGTAATAGAAAAAACTTGGGTCTTAAAAACCCCTCTTGTTACCAATGTTTTATCCCAAGGTCTTGAGGCTCCTTTGCCCAATTATTTTGGTTTTTTAAACTCACATCCAATTGATCTTATAATTCTTACTTAGTGGGATACACCCAAATTCTCTCACAACCTTCTTAAGAGTCATAAAGAGTCAGAGGAAGGAGAGTATCAGGTTGATCCTACTATGAGCAAGCAATTTGATGATTTTTTAAATTCCAATAGTGGGCACTTTTTATTGAACCATTATGATGCCTTAGAAGGCCTAGACACTGAGTATATGTCTCTTGACACCTATCATCTATGAATTTCATTTATTGTAATGTTTGAGGTTTTATAGACCCAAAATGCAAGTTTGTTGTGCATGATTTCAGAAGGAAGTTTCTCGAGATGGACATTCTTTGTTTAAAAGAAGTGAAGGTAGTAGATTTTTTATTGACAATGATCAATAAATCTTTATGGAATGATAGTATTATCTTGCATAGTAATCATGAATTAAGACATGTAGTTCTATAAGGTGGTAACTAGATTTAGTGCAATCTGGCATCGACCACACCAATCAATTAGTTTGGTCCCTTTTTAGCATTAAAATCCATTCCTTTGAATTTAATAATATTTATACGTCAAATTATGCCATTGAGCATACCCATTTATTGTAATGTATTTTGTATGATTTCCCTAATGCTCATTGCATCATATGTGGCGACTTTAATATGGTGGCATCTCCTAAAGATAAAGTGGACCACCTACCAATGCATTGGGCAGTTGGTGAAAGGGAGGAATGATATTATATATGCACTAAATGGGGATTTTATGACCTTAATTTAATCTATCAATGTATATATAGAGTGTGGTACACTTGGATCAATCTCAGGGTGGGCCCCACTCAAATTCTAAAGCACCTAGATAGAGCAATGATGTCCACCTAACCTTATTTTTTCTTTGATAATGATTTTTCTCTTCTGGTGTAGGTAGTGATGGATTTTGGGCTTTTCAATCACTCCCCCATTCAGTTTTTAGTGATATGGTAATCCATTAAACCCAAGGTCAACAAAATGAAATTTTTTCTAAACACCTCCCTACTCAAGCATGGTCCCACTATGGTGCACATTTGTATAATTTAGAATTTGTATCCCCATCAATCCCAAGATTCTATTTGGATCTTTGGTGGGATGATGCCATCAAAAGGACCTCTCACTTTCTGAGAATCTATGGCTACCAATTTGATAAAATTTCAAGATACTCTTACTCTACTACTTCTTCAAAGCTTAGTTGTGGAAATTTATCACTAGAAAAAGATCCCTTCAATGAGATATTAAAAGGCATAGTGTCTTATTTTTATCATCATATATAGATAGTAGATAATTCAAATGCTTGGGGAGTTCAAATCAAATCCAGAATCCACTAGCTTAAGATAGGGCACAAAGCTTCCAAATAATTCTTTTAAATTCTTTGAGCCAAAAACTTGAAGTAAAAAATCTAGGATATCTTTGATACTAGAAAAAAACTATCAAATACACCATATATTCTTCAAGTTTTTATCATCCATTATCAAAAAGTGTTTAGAGCTCAATCACCCTCTATAGAGCATGATATTTCCCTTCAATAGTGCCTTATAGTGATGCCTTGTAAACTCACTCTCACTCAATGGGTGGCTAGAGATAGGCTCCTCACTATGGATGATTTGCATGAGGTAGTGTCTCATATGGCAAATAACAAATCTCCTAGCATTTTTTCTTCCCCCTGTGAATTTTATAAAACCCTTTGGGATCATTTGGGTGCTAACTTACACCATGTTTATCAAGAGGACTTTCACAAACATTCTCTAGGAAAGAACATAAATAAAGTAAACATTAAATTCGTACTTAAGCAAGGGGATCCCAAATTTATCTATTATTGGTGGCCAATCACCCTCTTGAATTTTTCCTATAAAATCATTATCAAAGCTCTATCACTCTATTTGTGTAATCCATTACTACACATCATTCTCCTTGAGCAAACATGATTCATCAGAAGTAGATATATATTAGATAATATCGTTGTATTTTGGGAAAGAATGGACTATGTTATAAGGTCTAAGAAATAATATATGTTCATAAAATTTGAGTTTTAAAAACCTTATGACCATATTGAGTGGCCATTTATCTACCTAAAAGTGCTTTTGACCACCCATGTTTACTACCCTTCATGCTGGGTTCCTTCAAATTAAAACATGGTCAAGCACTCTAGACATTTATTTCAGCATTCACATAGTCAAAGAAACCCAATTACAAAAACCACTCTAAGTGGGATAACTACATGAGAGTGATTACTTCTTTGGATTATTTCATACATAGGTAGAATTTAGTCATTTTGGGGATGATTAGGATCACCTCAATCGAATTACACTCCACATTTTTATATTTGTGTATTTTTAATCATTGCATTCCCTATTAGGGTTTCCACCTTGGAGAAGTTATTTTTGAGTCTTCTTCACACTTTCAAAGGTCAAATATTTGCCTATATAATTAAATTAAGTTGTCTCCCAAGTGATCATGACCTAAGTTCTCCAATTTGATCAAAATAAAGTATCAACTAGTTTGGGATAATAGTGGTAGTCAAGTGTGACCTGAGATGGCCAATTTTGTCCTTATTTAGTTTCATCTTCCACTTTGGGCACTTAAGAAGTTTGTTCCTATTTTAATATTTGAATTGTATATAACTCAACACAATCAAATGTAGGACATAAAAGACTAATTTTATCATTTAATTTGATAGTATTTTTTCATTAAATTTCACTCTATCTAATTCAATCTTTTATTTTCCTTCTACTTGTCGTAAGTTAATTTTCAGCATTCTACATTATTCCATTCAATTTATCTAAATTAGGGTTAATTCACTTTTTAATCAAAATTTCAATAAAATAGAAGGTAAGAGGAAATATACCTGGTTAAATGATGATATTTCACTACTAGAATAGAAATAAGTATTATTTCACAATCATTCCCTCCTCCTACCAGATTGAATCCTTAACAAATTTAAGAGAAATGAGAAAAAGGGCTATCTTTCAACCATGATAGAAAACATAAAAAAAGACATAAATGTATTGAGACTAAATTTTAATACATTAAAGGTGCCAATAAAGATGAATAATATGACAAACTATCATGTTAGTGTGAGGAGGTTATAGAAGAGGAATTTAAATATTCCAAACTAGTGATCTCATGCCATGTACTTTATAGAATTAACACTCCATAATACTTCAATGTTGTGAGTTTCCTCATGAAACAAAAGGTGATAGGGTTATTTGAATCAAGAAATACAAATAGATTCATTAAAAATAAGTTGGAGGCATGTTTGAACTATTTTGTTTACCCAATTATAGAATTTTAGGTGATGATTACATATGGCAACACTATCAATTATTCAGGTAAATGTCACAATATCAAACTTGTAATGGGAGATTATATGTTGGATTATCCTATGTTTCTTATTCCCATGGATAGGGTAAATATTATTTTTGGATTCCAATGGCTCACAACCTTTGGCATGGTAGAGATGAATTTTTAGGATTTGTTCATGCACTTCTATTATGAAGGAAGGACATTTGAAATACAAGAACTACGGTAAAAATATCTAAAGTTTATTAGTCTTCATCAAGTGTAGAATATTTTCAAAAAGGGGCAAGCAAATTTATAGCATGGTTTCCTTCCTTAGAAGTAAAACCCAAAAATTTGTCTACACATCCTAATCTATAGAATATTATTTATGACCACTCAATTGTATATGGATAAATTCAAGAAGGACTACCTTCAACAAGATAAGATAGTCATGTGATTTTATTACTCTGATGGACTCAACCACAAAACATCAAACCATATAGGTACCCATATGTCCTAAAGAGTGAGATTAAAAATATGGTACAAGAGATGTTGGAGGTGGGTATTATCAAACATATTAAAATGGAATATTCATCCCTTATGGTCATGGTGCATAAGAATGATGATACCTTGAATATGTTACCCAATTTTTGAGAACTCAAATAGTACACCTTCAAATATAATTTCCCTATTCAACAAATTGATAATTTTATATATGAGTTACATGGTGTGGTCTAAGTTAAAAAATTTGATCTTTATTTAGACTAATATTGAATTTCGATTGGATATGAACATATCCATAATACATCTTTTATAATTAATGAAAAGCACTTATAATTATTTGGTAATTACTTTTGTTCAAGAAAATGCACCTTCTACATTTAGATTTTGATGAACACTATTATTAGGATTTTTTTCCAAAAAATTATCATTGTATTTTTTATGACATCCTAATATATATTAAAACATGGGAATAACACTTTCAGCATGTGAATCATAAACTAATAATTCTCAAACATAATTAGATTTACACATAGCCTTCTAAGTTTTATTTTGGAGTAAAATAGGTGAAGTAATTAGGTCACATTGTTTCACATGACAATGTTAAAGTATATCATCACAATATCAAAGCCATGATATAATGGTAAGTGCAAAAAATACTCAAAAAACTCTAAGTATTTTGGGTCTCATAGGTTACTATATTTGGTTTTTGGAAAACTATGGCATCATAACATTTCCACTCACAACTTTATTTAACAAAGGCGTAATTCTATTGAGATTTTTATATATGAGATAAGCCCCTTCAAAGAAAAAATAGATTTTGGTTAAAAATATAGTTTTGAATTTTTAGAAAGGTTCAAATTAAATCATTTACATAATCATGGGAAAACATGCCATGCATATACCCTCACATTACAAGATCAAAGTATAAATTCATATATTTTTTATTGCATGATGTAGGTTCATGCATAAGTTTCAAACATAATTCACAATTTGTAACTACATACAATTACAGATTTAATATTTATCAATGGGGCCATGATATAGATTAATGTCTAATGTTGTTTTTAAAAAATTTAATATAATTTGTTAGTTGTGTACATGGTATGAGCATAGATGTCCCCATTCTCTTTTGATCATGTATTTAGGAACAAATTTGAAATTGAATCTTAAATAAATACACAATGGTTGATTCAAAAAAATTAAATAATGCATAACATATAGTTTCATTGCCCTCTAGAATTATGTCTCTGAATACATTTTAGATTGCAACTCATTTCATGTCTTGTGTTTACAAATACTAGTGGAGTTAAATTAAGGTTTATGTATTCCTAAATGGGTTTTATTTGTTTTAAAAGGTGAAAAATCAATTTGGGGATTAATCACCCTCAAATTATTCATTGATTCACCTAAGGAACCAAATTTTCTAAATGTTTCATGGGAAGCACCATTTATCTGATAATTCAAGGAAGCATCATCTCCAAGAAACACTACAAAAGTAAATTTTGGTTTCACAAATAAAAGTATATTCATCCCTTATTCTTATTTTAATTTAAATATCTAAAATCTAACCCTTTTAAAATATCAAATTCAAGCATTTTCAAATTTAAAATTTTAGAAATGTTTAATTCAAGATTATTCAAATTTTATTTTTCCAAAGAACAAAACTAACTACTTCATGTTTTTTTCAAGGTTTTCTAAACTAAAATTACCTATAACTAACTCAAAGATAAAGTGTGTCATAAACACTAAGTTATATATTTCTTTTTAATCTAAAAATTTAATTTATAGATTTGGCACGAGGGGGGGGGGGGGGGGGGGGGGAGGGGGTGGGCAAGGATGTAGTGGCCTAAATATGTATGAATAGTTGATTATGTTAGTTTTTTCCTTATTTCAATTTATTTGACTTGTGAATTTTATGAGTACCTATTTTCCCACCTCAACATATCATAAGCACCTACTCAAGCCTTTTTTTTATATTGTTATTTTTCACCTACAAAAATGTTTTGATTACTAAAAAAACTTTCTAAAATATATATGGCTAATCCATGACCCAAATTTCACACATTTCCCTTTAGGATAAAATCAAATAATAGAGGCAATAATGGTAGTAGGTTTGGTCCCCTATGATTTGATCCTATACTTTTCCCCTCTAATGGTCAATTTTTGAAATTAAACCCTTCCTTAAATTGTGATCTATGTTTTTAGGATTCCTAAAATGTGGTTTCCTATTTTGGATTGTTATAAAGTCACACTTAAATAATATATTCTATCACTTATAGATTTCAATATAAATTCATACCTACACTACTGCACATTGAGTAATGCTTCAATATTTTTTCTAATTATAATTTTGATCATTACAAGAAGTCTTTAGTCAAGTCAAAGTATTGCTTTAACAAACCCAAATAAAAACATGGTCAAGCATTCAAGACATTCATATATGCATTCATATAGTCAAAGAAACAAAATTAAACAAAGCACTCTAAGAGATATAACTACATGGGATTGATTCCTTCCTTGGATTATTCCATACATAGGTAGTATTTAGTCATTGCATGGGTGATTAGGGTTAGATTATACCAAATACACTCCATATATTTATATTTGTATATTTTCAATCATTACATGCCCTATTAGGATTTTAACCT
Organism: Torreya grandis; assembly: GCA_037957365.1. Lineage (NCBI taxonomy): Eukaryota > Viridiplantae > Streptophyta > Pinopsida > Cupressales > Taxaceae > Torreya > Torreya grandis. Next base: position 8,924,823 of record JARHVA010000013.1, on the reverse strand, counting down.
GGGGGAAGTTATTTTCAAGTCTTCTACACACTTCTAAAGGTCAAATATCTCCCTATAGAATTAAATCAAGTTGTCTCTCAAGTGATCATGACCTAAATTCCTCAATTTTAGCAAAATAAAATATCAACTAGTTTGGGACAATAGTGGATGTCAAGCATTACCTGAGATGGCCAAGTTTGTCATTCTTCAATTTCATCTCCCACTTTTGGGAACTTGGGAAGTTTGTTCCTATTTTAATATTTCAACTGTATATTAATCAACACAGTTACATGTAGGGCATAAATGACTAATTTTATGATTTATTTTTATAGTAAATATTTTTTCATTCGATTTTACTTTGTCTAATTCAATATTTTACTTTCATTATACTTGTCATAAGTTAGTTTTCAGCATTCTACATTTTTCCATTCAATTTATTATAATTAGGGTTAATTTAGTTTTAAAATCCAAATTTCAATAAAATAGTAGGTAAGAGAAAATATACCTGGTCAAATGATGATATTTCACTACTATAAGAGAGATAAATTTTCTTTCACAATCATTCCCTCATCCTACCAGATTGAATCCTTAATAAATTTAAGATAAATTAGAAAAAGGGCTATCTTTCAACTATGATAATAAACATGAAAAAAAAACATAAATGTATTGAGAAAAAATTTGAATACATTAAAGGTACCAATAAAGATGAATAATATGATGAAGTATCATGTTAGAGTGAGGAGGTTATAAAAGAGGAATTTATATATAAGTTCACTATTATACAAATTGATGATTTTATATATGAGTTACATGGTATTGTCTAAGTTAAAAAATTGGATATTCATTTAGACTACCATTGAATTCTGATCGAATATGAACATATCCATAATACATCTTTTAGAATTCATGAAGATGACTTTTAATTTTTGGGTAATAACTTTTGATCTAGAAAATTCACCTTTTACATTTAGATTTTGATGAACAATATTATTAGGATTTTTTTCCAAAATACTATCTTCATATTTTTTATGACATCGTAATATATATTAAAACATGGAAATAACACTTTTAGCATGTCAATCATCAATTGATAATTCTAAAACACAATTATATTTACACATAGCCTTCTAAGTTTAATTATAGGAGTAAAAGAGGTGGAGTAACTAGGTCACATTTTTTCACATGACAAAGATAAAGTATATCATCACAAGATCAAATCCATAATATAATGGTAAGTTAAAAAAACACTCAAAAAACTCTTAAATTTTTTGGGTCTCGTAGGTTACTCTAATTATTTTTTGAAAAACTATGGCATCATAACATCGCCACTCACAAATTTATTGAAGAAAGGCTCCCTAAACTAGAACATAATTTCTTATAAGGCCTTTGGAAAGTTGAAATGGACTATGTGCACCACTCTTATTTTAGATGCCCTAATTTTTTAAATAATTTTATTATTGAATGTGATGTGATAGAAAATAGAATGGGGAAAATACTCATATAGGAAGGGAGACCCATTGCATTTGAGATTCATCAACTCAAGGGGAAAATATAGTTAAATAAATCTATGAGAAAATTATGATGGCTATTATCATGTAGTAAAAAAATAAAGACTTTATCTAATGGGTAAATGATTTAGGGTAAAAATATATCATGATAGTCTCAAATATTAAATATAAAACAGTGTTCATAATAAGAAAAACAAAATTAGGTAAATAAAATGTTGGGATATGATTTTGAAATCATATATAAGAAATTAAAAGAGAATTTAGTGGGAAAAAGGTGAAAATGTCTCAAAAAAACTAGTGAAAGAGAAATCTTATTGGAAAAAAGGTGTCTAATTCTCAACAAACACAATCACATTAAACACCTTCCAATTTTTGTATACATACAATAAACAAATTCCTCAAAATGTGCAACATTTTATACAATCCATTAGTAGTCTTTATCATATTTTACATTATTCTACATCTCCTAGAGCTACTTTTCCTACATGGCATTATAAAAGTAGTTATATGTATAACTTTATTACAACGTAAGATGCATTTTATTATTCTAACAAATTTTGATAATGAAAAAAGATACTTTCACCACTCACCATATAACCTTTGAATCCTCATATTGATAGTATCACTAGTTGGATGGTTGTATTTTTAAATATTCTAATATAATTCAAAAACATATAAATAATCCAAAAAAAATTAAAAAAAAATATATGATTGTACATAGCTTTTTAACTATTACATTGTGTTCTTATATTTTCTTACACACTTGATCAATTTGATCAATTATTATAATTTTTTGACCCTTTTTAAATATGTGGGTTAAAAGGGTAGAATAGCCT
>JARHVA010000013.1:8887500-8912500 GCA_037957365.1 Torreya grandis | reverse complement strand
GAATATTTACCAATATCTTGTTCAATTTTTCTTAATTAAACCATTCAATCATAGGGTACAACACGCAATCATCACCAACATCTATAAAATGTTTCCCAACCAAAGATGATTGAAAATAAATATTACTTTCAACTGGTCCTTTATATTTACAATAAACTTATACTAGTCAATCATTCAAACACTAGTTATTTTATCTTGAAATGTCATTCTCGTACTCAACATGTTGGAGGTAAATATTATAGTTTATTTTTATAGTCCCTTCTTGAACAATTTGGATAGACTCTAACATAGACACCAAAATAGGATCTAGGTCAATGGATTGATCAAAGTAAGAGTTATTCAATAAATGCCACTTACCCTAAAAGACCTTCACCTCAACTCCACATGAGTGGATAATTCTAGAATCTAAATAGGGTCTATACCTTAGAAATATTTTTGAACCTATCAAAATGTCTGAAGAGAACTTCATCATCCTTGTCTTCAAAACCTTCTCCATCTCAAATTTTGGAAATCTAATTTGTATAAACATAATAAATGCTTTCAATTTACATATTAAAAAAAAAGTTTTCAGAAAATAACAAATGACTTTAAGTTACATGTGTAACATATAAATAATGTTAGAGATCATAAAATTTAGATCAATATAGACTATGAAATATTTTTAAAATATCTATGTTAATCCATAATGGCATGATATTACTACTACTAGTTATATATTTATTCTCATTCTTGCAGATGGTGTTATTACTATGAGTTATATTTCATGTCTCACTTACTGATAGTGAATGGAATCCCAAGTAAAACAAATGCTAACTATAGGAGATCGTGTTTGTGATACAAGTTTTAATTATTTTTCACTTATAATAAAAAATGTCATCCCAAGTTAAAATATGTTATCTCTAGAATAGGGTGTTCCTTTTATAATTTGTATTTCCTATTTCACTTGCTAATGGTGAAAGGATATAATACAGAATAGAGTCACAAGGCTCATTGATTGATATTAATATGCTTGGATACCAAATTTATAATCATGTGTGTATCTTATTTTTGTTATGTCCCCATGATAGGAATGATTAAACATTATATATATGACTTACAATGCACATTAGCGTAAGTGTATATATGCATATGGTTTATGTGATTGTGAAAAGATTCACAAAATTATGTGACTTTGACTTAGAACATGATGTTAAGTTTTTATTTATTCTTATTTTCCTAAAATTTAATGAGTGTGAAAGTGATAGATATTCATGTTATAAAATGGAAGGACAAGAGATGACCACTAACCCAAAATTTCACCTATCCTAAATTCATTATAAATTTTGAATTTGGCATGTATGTCTCAAAATATTTGTGTTTTTTTACTCCATTGTGTTCGTAAAAAGTATAGTTGACTTCATCAATATTGGTAGTTATGAAATAAATAATTTTATTAAATATATTTTTATGTTTAATCATAATTAAGTGGGACTTAAGGGAACACCATTTCCATACTCAGATTTTAGGATTTCTTGAAAAGTTAAAATTTAAAATATTCTAAAATCATTGTTTTTCCTTCTTATTGGACATGATAGTGTTTGGTAAACTCTTCAATAAATATCTCTCAAATAATCCATTACCACAACCATGAAGATTATTTATCGTACACAAAAAGTAAACTATCTGTTATCCACAAATAGATTATACAAGGAATAGCTATATATCTCTAGAGCTTGTCAAATACAATGAATGTGCCATGCATATACATGCAAGGAAGATCAGTTCTAACTAAGAGATCAAGCTAATTGATCAATAATAACTAAGAGATGAAGCTAATTGATCAATGATAACTAGGAGATCAAGCTATGTAATCAATCATAACTAATATATCAAGGTAAGAGATCAAACCTAGGAAATTGAGATAACTATCCTTAAAGGTAAGAAATAACTTGAAAATATACCCATAATATCTAAGAGATAAATATGTAATATCTCATAATATCTAAAATAAGATAAATGAAATATCCACACATAATTTGATGGGAATAACTAAATACCTAGGTTTACATGAGCTAAGGTAAACAACCTACTCTAACATGCCAAATATGAGATAAAAAAATATATGAGAACATTTTAAAATTTCAAAATGTGAAAAAAAAACCAATGATTTAGGATCCATGGGAATTCCCAAGGGATGTGTGGAGATTTAACCTTGAGGGGAATCTTGTCCTTATCATATAGGTTGTAAAATATAACAACCCTCTTCCTATTTAAGTAGAAAAAGTCTAAAAACATGATCCATTCTTCTCATTATAGTATAAATTTAGTGAACTTTGGATACATAAATCTCATAAGGCTTGAGGAATGAAAATAGAAAGAGGAAAATGTAAGTATTTGAGGTATGTGAATATAGTCTCTTATGAGAATGTGATACAAAATTGTTGCTTTTTTTGTGAATGAAGTATTTATAGGTTGCCTACTAGTTCCTTATAACCTTGCTAAAGATCTTATTTAAGTGAAAAGGAATATTTTAGATAATTTGGACTTATCTATAGTCCAACTAAAAAACAAATACCAATAATGAGCCTACATTATTCAAAATTATATAATTCTAAATTCTATCCAATCTAATAAAAGATGAATGGATCAAATTATTACCATACTCTTTGCATACTAGTTGTGTAGAACCCAAAAAATATTCATTTTCAAAGATTATCTCCCATCCCATTTAGGGACATAAGTCCAAATTATCTGAAATAGTCATTTGAAAGTGAAGATATATTTACTATTATTCCTACTTATCTTCTTGTTCACATTTCCATAAAGTACTAATATCCCCTTAAATATAATTAAAAGTTTCCATATCCCATTTAAATCAAAAAATGATGAACTTATTGCATATGTTAGAAGCCTATGATTATGTTGGACTATTTATGGGTCACCTCTAGGGTTGGGGGGATGATGAGGGCCATATATTTCTGATGAATTCATATGGATAAAAGGTGAACAACTCCCCCTTACTATATAATCTGGTTGTATTAATTGTATAAGATTATGTTACTTTGTTATTTATTGGTTGTTTTGATATTCTCAAACTGAATGAAAGAGGAAGTGTTTTGATTTGATTCTATGAATAAATTATATAATGTTTATTATGCCGAAGGCATTCTATTTGAAGAAGTATCACAAGATTCATATTGCTTTGAAAATATACCTACAGATACATCTTTCATACCTAAAGTTTTTGCCTCTTGTGTTATTTTATGACATGTGGGGAGGCCTCAAATAAAACCCATTTTGATACCCCTAGGATTTTAAAGTGGTGGATTCTGAGGAAGGCCAGTTTATTTGGGATATGGAGTGTAAGGGTGGTTTGAATTTATGAAGTGGTATGGGTTTTTTTTTGTGACATAGAGTGAAATGATATAATTATTGGCATGGAGGGTGATTTTTTAGGAAGGACCATTAAGGGGAGCCTATAGTAAATTTGGTAGAAATAAACCAAATTTTTTACCCAATGAACTCTCCAATTTATAGGTAAGATATCAATTATATAAAAAAGTAAGGTGAACCATACATATTTTTACTAAGAATCGTAATGGACCTATAGAAACAGGTTAATGCCTAAATTCCACACTGTAAACATCTATTGATCCATTTTCATAACACTACATGGTTAGCCATGTAAACTGCACTAGTGCAAATCGATTCATTAATACCATGAACCAAAAGTCATGATTATAAACAGTTTGGATTTGTATGTATTTCTTTGTAGGATTGTTAAAATTATCCTGTTGGTCAACCAAGCCTACTTTCCCTAGAGGTATAGCCACCTACATAAAAATAAAAATAAATAAATAATACCCACAAATAATCAATGTCATTTTTTGCTATAAATAGAATGCATACAAACAAATGCTCAAAGCATCAAAAAAAATAATTGGTAACATAGTCCCATCTCATTATAGAGGCACCAATATAGATGTAACAAAGGAACGAATAATAATTGAATACACAATTCATGGGATTCAATGGAAAAAGTATCAATGGGAAATATTATCAACAATGTGGATGAATGGAGTTAAAGGAAATACAAATTTATTTCATAAATTAGACCTAAAAAAAGTAACATTACAAATATCTAATGGCTAAAATGTATAATAGGAAGATAATAGATAACATGGAGGATATATCACTCCATGATAAAATCTATTTTCAAGACATGTTATGAGACACTAATAGAGATGAGGCAATAATTTAAATCTCAGAAATAAGTGCAAGCATAATAGTTAATCAAGACCATAGCACGTAGCCCTCTCAATAGGTCAGGATAACTAGAAACATCTCATCTTCCTATGAGCTTTTGATAGAAAGGAACTAAGTTATCTACATTCATTATCATTCATATTCTTCATAGTTTTTAATGTGTCCAAACTACAATTTTTCCCTCTAGATGTGAATTTTGATCTTTTTAATGTTTAGTGAGTTGAGGATCTATACTTTCAGCCTGTAACAAACATTCTAACATTGAAAAACCACAAATGAAAAATACCATCAATCTAACTATACTTTATATCTGGCTCAAAAAAATATTTTGGGGTATAAAAGGGCTACAAACTCCAATGTATATGCAAGATATTACAACATTAATATTTTTGAAGTCATGTTCGAATGGAAAAAATATGAGGTCTCCCATAAGTTTTAAAAATCACTCCATTACATTCCATTGGTACCATTATATAATACCTATCATCATAATTGTAGACTTACACATGATAATCATAATTCCTTACTTTTTATATATATGCTTCAAAGGTTCATCTCACATATCAAAAGAGTGGAATGGATTTCACTCATTTTATCCAAAATCCATCCACAAGAAATTAATTACAATTTCATGTCCTATAATTGGTGGTATTTACACTTTATCCACTCCTAAACGTACCTAAGATATGAAGTTTGTTCTTACCATCGATTATCTACAATATATCTCTTAACTTTTATTTTCTTAGTACTCATATTATTTATTTAACTTTGATTATTTTCACTAAATATTGTAAACAAAAATGCATATAAAACTTATTTCATATACAAAGGTGTGTGACATCACAAGGACATCCTCCCATCTTCAACAATTCTTGGTGTATTAATTTATATTTTTTATTTTATATATTTGATAAGATTTATTAATATAAGTACATATCCATGTTGAACTATTATTTTAGGTTCTACAAATGAATTAAAAAAAATTTTGAAAGTTTTAAAGAAAAATCATATTTTATCCATACTCTTCTTATTCTACTTTGACAAATATGCACACACATTAAAGTGTGGCATTTTTTAGACAGTTATAAATGGTTCTTAGGAATTTATTAGTCATAAAATGGTATTATTATAGTGTACCTTTGTCTTTGGTGATTATTGGCCTAGAATAATTCATATTGGTAAATTATTAGTCATTTCCCCCTTCCAATGTTTGCTCTTCTCCTTTATTTTCTCTTTCCTCCTTTTTTATATTATTTTATTTTTTGTGGTTTTCCTTGATTATTGGCCTAGAATAATTCATATTGGTAAATTATTAGTCATTTTCCCCTTCCAATGTTTGCTCTTCTCCTTTATTTTCTCTTTCCTCCTTTTTTATTTTATTTTATTTTTTGTGGTTTTCCTAGAAATGTATAATGTATGGATTTTGGGTTATAAGAACTTTTCATATGTTAAGTCCTTTGTCTTTTCTTATAAGCATTTTTTTCATAAGATTTATGTCGTTTGTGTACCAATAGAATCATAATTTAAATTTAAGAGGTTTATAAATACATACAAATATTAATTCATTTAGAACATCAAAGGAATCATAAAGAGAAGACATCCATGAATATAAATAATAATTTAAAGTGGGATTAACATTTATTAACAAAATGATATATAAAATTCAAACATTTATATAGAATTTATTATAAGTTTTAAATTTGTGGTAGTGTTAGATTATATTAAACTATATTCCTTAACTAAATGATTATTTCACTTACTTGATGTATTGTCTTCCACATTGTATACCATTATAAGATTTGATAAATAGTTGATACTTAAAAACTTTGTTAAACTTATGCATATAATAAAACATTTCCCATGCCTTATCCTGTGTAAGTTCAATTGTCCTATTAAAATTGGAAGAAGAATATAAATTTCAAAATGATGGGTCCAAATTTTCATAACACTAAATGAGGTTTTTAGATTGCCATAACTAAAGAATAGCTTTGTCAAAACATATTTTAAATGGTTTTTATAAAAAAATTTAAATTGCAAAAATTGAGATCCTCTTTTAAATCACTCTACTCATAATTTAATACTTTGAATTTTGATACACACACAACTTATAACTGGACTTATATAAATGTGGATGGATGGATTTATCCATTTTTTACTTACATTACACAACTTAACGTTAGGATTTTGGTTCTAAATTTTAGTATTTTGTAGCCTTTCCTATCTACATGTTCATTCTCCAGCAGTGGAATGGTCATCATTGGTGGCTACCATGATTGAATTAAAGCCGCACACCCACCATTCGATACAGCCGCAAATAGGCATAATAAATGCAAGGTAAATGTCAAATGTGTAGTTGGATCGACAGGTGAGAGATGAGTAAATGGAATATTCAATTCAATATGTGCCCCACAAATAATAAAGAAACACCGGAAATTCAGGAAGTTACTGACTCTCCACAAAAACCTCCACAGACTCTGTTTAGACTAAAAACTCATCAACGATCATAATGAACAACTTATTTTACTAAATTAACTCTTCATTCATTTTGTATACAGTATTCCTTTAAATGAATGACGGGAAGCAACACAGAAGCGGTGCCATTGTTTTATTTTATAAATAATAACAGTATTAATGATGAGACTTATGCTCTCTTAAACTGAACTTTGAGAGGGTTGTTGTCACGATCAATGACAAGCCACTGGTTTCCATCTTGGTCGGTATAAGTACCCAGTGACCCGCACACAGGCCTGCAAGTCTCGCACACAGCAGGACAGAAAGCCAGAACATAAACATTATCATCGTCACTTTCACTTTCACTTTTGTCGATCCGAAAGTAATCCAAGTCGATTGAAGAAGAGGAGGAAGTGGAAGCACCTGCGTAAACGAAATATTTGTTCAGCTCAGAATCTGATTGAATCCTCCATCGCGTGGACTCCACACAAATTGTAGCGGCGGCCACCTCCACCTTCAAATCGGCACCCTCGCTGATGGCCTTCACGTATTTGTAAGGCGTGAATACCACGGGAAATCCTGAGAGTCGTTGAATAGTGTTCAACACAAGCTGCTTAATGTTTAATGTTTATTAACCATCCATCGAGCAGAAGAATACAAAACACTTAGTAACCATAAAATTGTTTAAACAAGGCGAGCAAGTCATTCTTTATACGTACGAAACGAATTCTTGTTTTTTAATTGTCCACTCTCTCTTGGTCAGATTTGTACGAACACGTATTTGGGATTAGAATTACAAAGGGTTTTTGCTTCCTCCTTTCGAAACAAATAAACTTTTCAATCTAAATTTCAATTTTGAAAGTGTAACAATGAAATATGTTCTTATTTTTTAAAAGAGTAAAAAGGTTGGAACCTGTTTATTACAAATACACGTTAAAAACTAAAAAAGAGTTAAAAACTATTAAAGTAAATTTTATGGTTGCACATCATCGCAAGGAGTATTTGGATTTAAAATTAATGACTTGCTTAAACATCACTGCATTTTAGGAAAATCTCGTACCTTTGGAGATTGCACACATAAGTGTGTAAAAGGTCTATCCACATCATTGTGAGGATATAATTCAAGTCGTTGGGTCATACGACCTTCAGATTCATGGTCATGCAAGAACTCACTTCTTTGGCTTCATTGCGTAAGTGAGGGTCAAGATGATGAACCATTGGTCTCGAAATGGTGAGGGTGTAAGAGTTGTTGCGATGTATGTCATCATGTGTTAGGTGGTTGGTTTAGTTGGCCCTAGCTGCAATGGAGGCATGAAGTGTGGGCATGTGGCATTTCGTATTCGCATAGGCCTATCTTGTGTACTATAGCCATCAATTCTATAAAGGCATGGAAATTTGTATGCATTTATGAGGATATGTCATTACATTAAAGAGGGCCCAAAAAAACCTCAAAAATATTCTAAGTCTAAAATTTTATAAAAAAGTCACCGAAATCAGGGGAAAACACCTACAAGAACTTAGATCTACGTAAATCAATTCAACCTTATATAAAAATTAAAAAAACCCACTTGGTAAGATGTAAAACTTGAAAAAATCTAAAAAGCATTTTTTGATTTAAGACTTTGATGGTATAGGATTGAACAAAAACTAAGAAACTCATTGAAACACTCTAAAAATCGCTAAAAATGGCTATCACAAAACTAAGTCATGTTTACAACCAATCTCAGAGTTTTGACACGCTATGAATTCAATGGAATTGTCTATTTTTTATAGAGACAATAGCTGTAATGATATACAAGGATTTTTTAGAAGCTCCGTCAGACCTTGAAAACTAAAATCAACCAAACAAAAGGAATGCAATGAACAGATTGCACCAAGATTAAAATAGAAAAAATATATCAAAATGGTTTGATACCATGTCATATAACATCAAGATCAACTGAAAAATTAAGCTTTCATGGTGAACCTATATGGAAAACCTGTATAAAATCTTAAAACCCTCAAGAAAAAGAAACTTGTCTCACCAAATAAAAGTTGTAGAAAGAGTATTTTTTTATTAGCCATAAAATCAATAGGAAAGGTAAATTCATAGGTGAAATTTAGACATGCCCCAACATCCTCAAGCATGTATAATAAAACTTCACTAATGACCTAGAATACCCTATGCAAACTAAAATACATTATATAGACAAAACCTAGGGTATAAAAACCTACACCAACAATATAAACCACTTTAGGTTTACTCTTGTGACCATTATGGTGGGTGTACAAGCATTTTATTAATATGTAAAAAAAAATCACATAAACAAAATGGTGCCAATATGTTGCTAATCATGAATATCGAAGAGAAGACATTTTTATAACTTTACTGAGAGACAGATAAAATAACCAACTAGATAATAACTAAAATCTTAACTCTATATGAGATTATTTAGCCAGTATAAAACACTACAAATTTATTATAATCTAAATTAACAAAATATATAAAAAGGATAGCTTATATAAGAAACACGCCCCTTTAATTTATTAAAAACACATTAACCTAAATTATTGTGAAGACTTTAGAACTAAGTCCTAACATTTTCTGCTTTAGTTATATGTAAGCAAAAATAAGACTTTGTTGCTACAAAAAAATTATAATAAAATTTTAAAGCTCATACATTAACAACCATATATTGTGATGAATTGTGAAATGACCATAATAGAGACTAGATGATGCAAATTCTCACCTTGCCTAATAAACTAGTAGTAGAAATTTGAGTTATACTCTAAAATATCTAGGAGACCAAATAAATATCCTTCAGCAAGTACATATCAACTAGTACCCTCATGACCTAAATTCTAATTACCATTTTATTAGGTGTGTATGTAATCTTTGTACCTAAATTTTCCCTCTCTCTAAGTGTCTAACAATCTTGATATGTCTGAATAATGCATATGCACTATGAAATAGACTTATTGGCATCATATTTTGACTAATACATGAATGTTGAAGGTATCACCTTATATTTTTATCATAGTGTGAAAAAAATGATCATTGTCCAGATGCATCCACCCCTTGTTAACTTTATTTATCACAACATGGTATCGTGAAATTTAATAACCAAATTAAATACTTTATCCATGGAATTTGTGACTCTAGGATCACCATGAATGTCTTATATTTTGTGGACTTCATGACTCTATGAACTCCATGGAATTTTAAATTCTGTGAAATCTATTAATACCATAGATTCTTTGAACTTTTGACCTTGTAAACATCATAAATAACTGGAAATTTATTGAACTTTTTGACACCATGACATAGTGGATTTAATGACCTCATGAAGCCTTTGATTGTGAATACAATAATATTTTATCAAAACATGTTTATATGTCATGAAATTTAGTTGTTGTTAGTGACTAATACACTAATAGATAGTATTCAAACAATCTTGATATAACATCCATTACTCTTAGATGTTGAAGTTATCAAGAAGGACTTTTGAGTGAAAGGATATAATTATTGGCATGAGGGTGATTTTTCAGGAAGGACTATTTGGGGGAGCCTGGATTAAGTTTAAAATAAGCAAACCAAATTTTTTTCCCAATGAACTCTCCAATTTGTAGGTAAGATAAAGATTGTATAAAAAAGGAAAGTGAACCATGCATCTTTGTACTAAGAATCATAATGGCCCCATAAAAATAGGTTAATGCCCAAATGCCAAACCATAAACATATGTTGAGCTACTCATAGAACACTACAAGATTATCCATACAAATTATACCAATACAAATTGGTTCACAAACCCATGAACCAAAATTCTTGATTATAAATAGTTTGGATGTGTATGTATTTATCTATAGGATTATTAAAATTCTCATATTTTTCAACTAAGCCTACTCTCCCCAAAGGTGTAGCCACCTACATAAAAACACAATTAAAGAGAGAATACCCATGAACCATCAATGTCATGTTTTTTTATAGAAATAGAATGTGTATAACCAAATTATCAAAGCATGGAAATAATAATTTGGTAACATAGTCCAGTCTCATTATAGAGGCACCATTATAGAGATAACAAAGGAATAAAAAATATTTGAATGCACAATTCATGGGCTTGAATGGAAAAATTATCAGTGGGAAAGATTACAAATAGTGTGGATCAATGGAATTAATGTAAATAAAAATTTTATTCCATAAATCAGACCTAAAAACATCTCATCTTCCTCTGATATTTTGATATAAAGGAACTAAGTTATCCACATTCATTGTCATTTATCTTCTTCATAGTTGCTTTACATGTCCAAATTACAATTTTTCCCTCTAGATGTGAATTTTGATCTTTTCAATGTTTAATGAGTTGAGGATCTATACTTTCAACATGTAAGAAACATTCCAATATTGAAAAAACACAAATGAGACATACAAATTTTTAAAATCTAAATAATTAAAACCCCACACTTCCAAAAGAAACTATCATATAAAAATATTTATTTATGAACTTTTAAAAATCAATATATATCTTGGATAGTATAAAAATTATAAAATAAGACATTTGAGCCAAAAACAAAGCATGAAGAAACATCATTTCTCAGAGAGCCATGGAAACCACATGTAGCAATTGCATCCTTTATTTTGTTGGATACTAGTTTAATATAGGTGACCTGAGTAGTTTAAAGGCTTAGAGGTGGGGAGAGTTTGAGCTCCAAAGGTCCCAATTGATACAAAAACTTGGGGCATCCTCCCCAATACTCTGCCACAAGTCATGCACCATTGTTCATGGCTCCATGACTACTCTAGATAAGACATGGATTAATATAAAAATCCCCACCTGTCTCCTCATAAAGTGGCCATTTTTTATTAGTTTTTATGGGGAAATAGAACTAAAGTGTGTTACATGTCAACTATGGAAGATGAGAGAGATATTAGTTAACTTTTTAAATATGACAATATAGTCAACACATGAAATTATAAATTATTTTTACATTCAAAATTTTATCATTATATAACATTTTAATAATTTTAAGGTTAATTTTAATTGATTTAATATTTATAAAAACTAATAAATTAAATATTATATATCAATAAAAAAGTAATTAAATAAAAATATTTTTATTAATAAAATGGAAACTTTTTATTAATACATATATATGTTTGTCATTATTTTACATAATTTCTATCTTATCAAAAAATGTTTTAAAAAACCTATAGAAAAGCAGTTGCCAAAATGCATATTACATATATTATATGCCTACAAGTATCTTACATTAATAGCCTTAATTGATTTGTTAGCTCAATCATTTATATTACTCACCAATCAATTATCCTTCCCAGTTGCCGAGTTTTCTAAATCTAAAGCACCCCAATAGATTTAGAAACTATTTTTCCATTTGAAAAATTCTTAAACATTAAAAACATCAAGAGGGATCCATTTTTGATGTGTGACTCAAATCAATTTTATAATGCTAATGATATGGAGACAAGTTATTGAGGTTGCAAAGTCTATATTGTAATTTATATTCATCTATGATGCCAATATATTGATACCTAGATAAATTAAAACAAGGCCATACAGAACTTACAAGTTATGGAGTATTTTTAAGTGAGTTGGTTAGTTATGATTAAGGACAATGAGGTTGTATTTAATGTAATTTTATTACAAATACACGTTGTATTTATATTCCATTAAATTAAGGATCAAACATTAATTAGCTGAAAATGCATATGACAAATAACGTAGATAGGATAAGGTACCAAATACAAAACACACATGGGAGAGGTTACAAAATTTTTTAAAAAAAAAAGAATCAAAGGCCTAGTATTAAGGTGTTACATAAATAATGATTATATCTATCCATCCACATTTAAGTAATTTTAGTCATATGTAAAACAATAAAAAAAGACTTACATAATATTCTAAATTTTAAGTAGTAAATTATTATTAGAGGGTTTTACAAGACACACCCACCAATTTGGTTCCCCATGTTTTATAATTTGTATATTCATAGTCTATCCCATAAGACACATCCACTGTTTTGGCTCCCCATGTTTTATAGAGTCTATAGCATCTAGTTAGAAAAGTACAAGATCATCTTCCCTCTTATATAGAGGGAGTTGGTGTCCATGTAGGTCAATCACCTCTATATGTTAAGGGAGTATTACAGAGATTTATCGTAGAAACTCTTGAGCCGAATGTAGTCAATACAAACACAATGCAGAGCTTACATTGACATAGGGTCAAGAATATTCCCAAGAAGAAATCACAGTAGATAAATTATTTGTAGAAAAAAAGGTTAGTACATAAGGATGAAAGTGTAGTAAATTTTGTTAATGATATTTATTGTCATTTTACATTGTTGTGAAGGGTGTGGAAAATATATTATTTTTTGGAATAACATGCAAGGAGATCTATGATTTGAACAACATAGATCTGTTATTTGCAACAATAGTATAGAAGGGGATTTTGTGCAACACCAAGAACAAGATATCCTCATGAAAGAGGACAAAAGAAGGGAAGATGAAGAGAAGTGAGAGCTATGAAATAGCATCTCCCATGGAATAAAAATTTATTTCACAAAGGAAACAATAGAAGATATGTTAAATGGAGTCCACATATCACTGTTTATTTTGGATAGAGAAGAAATTGAAGGAGGAAATGAACCACTTTGCATAAAGGAATAGGATGGTGATAAGAATTTGGATAAAAATCTATATTATACATCCAAGAATGAAAAATATGTTATATTTGCAGCAGTTACCTACACTAGTGAAAAAAATAAGAATCGTATTAGTGGTGAAGGTGGATGGAGTGCAATTGTTTTTGCACACATCATGATAAGTATATTAAGGAAAGAAAATGATCCAATAATTCATTATCTAAAAGCTAATAAGGAATGTAAAATAGTTTTTTTTTTAAATATGGGGAAGCTATTGGAGGATTAAGAAGAATAATTCAATAATCTAGAAGTTGATGCAGAGAAGGTGAAAAAAAAAGAAGAGATAGACACATTATAAAAAGAATAAATGTGAACTATATTATAAGGAGCATGGATAATTACAGTGGATTTGAGAAGCCTTTACTCAATTAAAATAAACATACTAACATTAATATTGAGAAATAATCTATGGGGACTATTAAGACTCATGTTTTTTTAACTAATGTGTTATTGTAGTCTATGTGCAAGTGAAAAGATGGAGAGGAAGGAGGCATTCAAATAAGCCTTCCAAGGTGAAGAGAGTGAGACACTTGAGTTCATAAGAGGTTAAGATGAAAATAAAAAAGAAGAGCAATTAAATAACATCATGAAGGAAGAATCCATAATAGATGTATGTAGGTTCTAGGAGAAGATATGATAGCCATGACTAAAGAGTAGATAAAAATAGATTAGAGTGATAGAGGGAGGAATCTAATAGTAACTTGGATAGTGAATGAATAAATCTAAAAAGGAATTAGGAGGATGCATTTTGATGCAAGTAGATATAATCCCTCAAGATAAATTAAGATAAAGTAATGAACAACTTGGTGAAGGTGATTGGACGAAGGTGGATTTCATCCCGAAGCAAGATGGATGCAAAAAAAAGAACTATTTAGTGGAAAAAACTATGCCCAAATAGTAGGTGAAAATAAGATAAGGATTTAGTGGAGGTAGGTAGATAACGTTTTCTATAATTCTAAAAAATATGGAAGAGTGTGCATAGATAAATAAGAGAGAGTGATTTTGAATATGGAAGGAAAAGATAAAATATGCTGAAATATTATTTTTGTTAAAAGGGAATGTCATGTTATTAGCCTTCATGATCAAGATTAATTTTACCACTTATTGTATCCATACAAGTAGTATTTCATATTTTAATCACCTGTTGTGTCTAATGCAAGAGCATTTAATACTTACAAGCAATCTTGCATTACCAAAAATAAGTATAAGTTATAAAAATAGATATGAGTTTGAGTAGTTTGAATAATGAGTCTGAGGGATTATTTCAATCTCAAAATATAATTAATAAATTTCACTCATTCAAATTTATAATGTTGTGATGAATTTTATGTCTCCATTACGTATTTAAATTTTTATTATCACACGACTAACGTTATTTCTCATTTGGAATATTTGAGACATAAAATATGGAGTTGAATTGATATATATTTACTATGTGGATAAGATTACAAATTTTTTATGTTGTTACACCATGATAAATTAATGATATTATACCCCAATATTATATGGATTATGGACATGATTGTTTGAACTATTTTTGTTAGAACTTTGTGGTTTATCTATAGATATTTTGATGGGATGAACCACTGCATCATTTGTAGAATTATATTATTGATTAATTTCTATATTGTATTATTTTGTAGGAAAAAAGTTGAAATGGAATCATACAAAGTAATAAATGTGATCAAATAAAGAAGTGGCCATGCAAAATTACAAAATTTAGAAAATCATAGGAATCATAATATAATGGAGAAGGTTAAAATATATATATATACATTATTATACCTCTTTTATCCCCTTTCAAAACATCTTAGTTCAAGGCTAGTGTAAGTTGTGATTTGTGAGAGCTTTAAGATTAGTGAGTTGTAAGCTTCAAGTCTTTGTATGTAATTTATCTCCATTTCTAGATATGTCTATTATAGTTTTTCTCATTATTTTATTTCTAAGCTTCAAAAAATTTGTTTGTTCGATCTTCCATTCACCAATCTTGGATGTCAATTTTTGGACTAATCTTATATGGTATTAGATATTTGGGTACATAAATTTGACAAAATTTTGGTGTGAAAATAATTAAAAACTGGGTGCTAAAGTTTATCCCCCATGATTAGGAACTAAATTTAAGCTCCCTTCATGTGACCATACCATATGACGCAATAGGCTAAGGGATAGGATGAGGACTCTCCCCCTTCATGATGTCATTTTACACTATGGTGTGGCTTGGGGAGTGATGTCACTCAAAATACTTAACCTTTTTGTTAATAAAATGTGTCAAAAACTAAATAGAGTTAAAAATATTAAATTAAATTTTATGGTTGCACAGACATCACAAGGAGTATTTGGATTTAAAATTAATGACTTGCTTAACCATCACTGCATTTTAATAAAATATTTTACTTTTGGAGATTGCACACATAAGCGTGTAGAAGGTCTATCCACATCATTTTGAGGATAGAATTCAAGTCGTTGGGTCATACAACCTTTAGATTCATGGTCATGCAAGAACTCACTTCTTTGGATTCATTGCATAAGTGAGGTTCAAGATGATTGACCATTGGTCTTGAAATGGTGAGGATGTAAGATTTGTTGCAATCTATGTCATCATGTGATAGGTGGTTGGTTTAGTTGGCCCTAGGTGCCATGGAGGCATGAAGTGTGGGCATGTGACATTGCACATTCGCATAGGCCTGTCTTGTGTCCTATAGCCATCGATTCTATAAAGGCATGGAAATTTGTATGCATTTATGGGGATATATCATTACATTGAAGAGGGCCCAAAAAAAGCTCAAAAATATTCTAAGTCTAAAATACTATAAAAAAGTCACCGAAACTAGGTGAAAACACCTACAAGAACTTAGATCTATGTAAATCCATTAAAACTTATATAAAAATAAAAAACCCCACTTCGTAATATGTAAAACTTGAAAAAATATAAAAATCATTTTTTGTTTAAGACTTTGATGGTATAGGAATGAACAAAAACTAAGAAACCTCATTGAAACACTCTAAAAATGGCTAAAAATGGCCATCAAAAAACTAAGTCATGTTTACAACCAATCTCAGAGTTTTGACACCCTATGAATTCAATGGAATTGTCTATTATTTATATAGATAATAGCTATAATGATATACAAGTATTTTTGAGAAGCTCCATTAGACCTTGAAAACTAAAATCAACCAAACAAGAAGAATGCAATGAGCAGATTGCACCAAGATTAAAATAGAAAAAAACTATCAAAATGGTTTGATACCATGTCATATGACATCAAGATCAATTGAAAAATTAAGCTTTCATGGTGAACCTATATGGAAAACCTATATAAAATCTTAAAACCCTCAAGAAAAAGAAACTTGTCTCACCAAAGAGAAGTTGTAGAAAGAGTATTTTTTTATTAGCCATAAAATCAATAGGAAAGGTAAATTTATAGGTGAAAGTTAGACATGCCCCAACATCCTAAAGCATGTACAATAAAATTTCACTAATGACCTAGAATACCCTATGCAAACTAAAATACATTATATAGACAAAACCTAGGGTATAAAAACCTACACCAAAAGTATAAACCACTTTAGGTTTAATCTTGTGACCATTATGGTGGGTGTACAAGAATTTTATTAATATGTAAAAATAAATCACATAAACAAGATGGTGCCAATATGTTTCTAATCATGAATATCAAAGAGAAGACATTTTAATAACTTTACTGAGAGACTGATAAAATAACCAACTAGATAATAACTAAAATCTTAACTCTATATGAGATTATTTTGCCATTAAAAAACACTACAACTTTATTATAATCTAAATTAACAAAATATATAAAAAGGATAGCTTATATAAGAAACATGCCCCGTTAATTTATTAAAAACACATCAACCTAAATTATTGGAAAGACTTTAAAACTAAGTCCTAACATTTTCTGCTTTAGTTATATGTAAGCAAAAAATAAGACTTTTTGATACAAAATAATTATAATAAAATTTTAAAGCTCATACATTAACAACCATATATTGTGATTAACTGTGAAATGACCATAATAGAGACTAGATGATGCAAACTCTCACCTTACCTAATGGACTAGTAGTAGGAATTTGAGTTATACTCTAAAATATCTAGGAGACCAAATCAATATCCTTTAGCAAGTACATATAAACTAGTACCCTCATTACCTAAATTCTAATTACCCATTTATTAGGTGTGTATGTAATCTTTCTACCTAAATTTTCCTTCTCTCTAAGCATCTAACAATCTTGATATGTCTGAATAATCCATCTGCACTATGAAATAGACTTAATGGCCTCATATTTGGACTAATACATGAATGTTGAAGGTATCACCTTATATTTTTATCATAGTTTGAAAAAAATGATCATTGTCAAGATGCATCCACCCCTTGTTAACTTTATTTATCACAACATGGTATCGTGAAACTTAGTAACCAAGTGAAATACTTTATCCATGGAATTTGTGACTCTACGATCACCATGAATGTCTTAGTTTTTATGGACTTCATGGCTCTATGAAAATCATGGAATTTTTAATTCTGTGAACTCTATTAATACCATAGATTCTTTGAACTTTTGACCCTGTGAACATCATAAATAACTAAAACTTATTGAACTTTTTGACACCATGACATAGTGGATTTAATGACCTCATGACGCCTTTGATTGTGAATACAATAATATTTTATCAAAACATGTTTATATGTCATGAAATTTAGTTGCTTTTAGTGACTAATACACTAATAGATAGTATTCAAACAATCTTGATATAACATCCATTACTCTTAGATGTTGAAGTTATCAGGAAGGACTTTGGAGTGAAAGGATATAATTATTGGCATGAGGGTGATTTTTCAGGAAGGACTATTTGGGGGAGCCTGGATTAAGTTTAAAATAAGAAAACTAAAATTTGTGCCCAATAAACTCTCCAATTTGTAGGTAAGATAAAGACTGTATAAAAAAAGGAAAGTGAACCATGCATCTTTGTATTAAGAATCATAATGGCCCCACCAAAATAGGTTAATGCCCAAATGCCAAACCATAAACATATGTTGAGCTACTCATAGAACACAACAAGATTATCCATACAAATTAAAGAGAGAATACATGTATTTATCATGAACCATCAATGTCATGTTTTTTATAGAAATAGAATGAATGTATAAACAAATGATCAAAGCATGGAAATAATAATTTGGTAACATAGTCTAGTCTCATTATAGAGGCACCATTATAGAGATAACAAAGGAAGAAAAAATATTTGAATGCACAATTCATGGGCTTAAATGGAAAAATTATCAGTGGGAAAGATTAGAAATAGTGTGGATCAATGGAATTAATGTAAATAAAAATTTTATTCCATAAATCAGACCTAAAAACATAAGATTATAAATACCCAATGGCTAAAATGTACAACAAGAAGATAATAGATAACATGGAGGATATATTACTCCATGATAAAATATATTTTCAATACATGTTATCAAACCCCAATATAGGTGAGGAAATAATTTAAATCTCATAAATAATTACAAAAATGATAATTAATCAATACCAGAACATAATGCACTCTTTGTAGGTCATGATAACCAGAAACATCTCATCTTCCTCTGATATTTTGATATAAAGGAACTAAGTTATCCACATTCATTGTCATTTATCTTCTTCATAGTTGCTTTACATGTCCAAATTACAATTTTTCCCTCTAGATGTGAATTTTGATCTTTTCAATGTTTAGTGAGTTGAGGATCTATACTTTCAACCTGTAAGAAACATTCCAATAATGAAAAAACACAAATGAGACATACAAAATTTCAAAATCTAAATAATTAAAACCCCACACTTACAAAAGAAACTTTCATATAAATATATTTATTTATGAACTTGTAAAAATCAATATATTCTTGGATAGTATAAAAATTAAAAGACAAGACATTTGAGCCAAAAATAAAGCATGAAGAAACATCATTTCTCGCAGAGCCATGGAAACCACATGTAGCAATTGCATCCTTTCTTTTGTTGGATACTAGTTCAATATAGGTGACCTGAGTAGTTTAAAGGCTTGGAGGTGGGGAGAGTTTGAGCTCCAAAGGTCCCAATTGATACAAAAACTTGGGGCATCCTCCCCTATACTCTGCCACAAGCCATGCACCACCGGTCATGGCTCCATGACTACTCTCGATAAGACATGGATTAAGATAAAAATCCCCACCTGTCTCCTCATAAAGTGGCCATTTTTTATTAGTTTTTATGGGGAAATAGAACTAAAGTGTGTTACATGTCAAATATGGAAGATGAGAGAGATATGAGTTAACTTTTTAAATATGACAATATAGTCGACACATGAAATTATAAATTATTTTTATATTCAAAATTTTATCATTATATAGCATTTTAATAATTTTAAGGTTAATTTTAATTAATTTAATATTTATAAAAACTAATAAATTAAATATTATATATCAATAAAAAAGTAATTAAATAAAAATATTTTTTATTAATAAAATGGAAACTTTTTATTAATAAATATATATGTTCATCATTGTTTTACATAATTTCTATCTTATCAAAAAACATTTTAAAAAACCTATAGAAAAGTAGTTGCCAAAATGCATATTACATACATTATATGCCTACAAGTATCTTACATTAATAGCCTAAATTTATTGGGTAGCCCAATCATTTATATTACTCACCAATCAATTATCCTTCCCAGTTGCCAAGTTTTCCAAATCTAAAGCACCCCAATAGACTTAGAAACTATTTTTTCATTTGAAAAATTATTAAACATTAAAAACATCGAGAGGGATCCATTTTTGATGTGTGACTCAAATCAATGTTATAATGCTAATGATATGGAGACAAGATATTGAGGTTCCAAAGTTTATATTGTAACTTATGTTCATATATGATGCCAACATATTGACACCTAGATAAATTAAAACAAGGCCATATAGAACTTACAAGTGATGGAGTATTTTAAAGTGAGTTGGTTAGTTATGATTAGGGACAATGATATTGTATTTAATGTGATATCATACACTAGAGGGAAGCCATTAAAAAGGGTTTTGTAGCTTACAGGGTGGTGGCATCTTTTACTGACTATTTTCTATTTTATTAAAAAATTAATCCATGTATGATCTATGTATCAAATCAACAATGAAATGATGCTAATGTGAGGGAAATACATAGAGGATATTGAGCTTATCTTGTTGCTTTCATTGTGGCGGTGGTTGCTCATCTTATCTCCATGCATTGAAAACTATTTAGTGGAATTGAGGGGAAAGAAATACATCATCGATAATGAAGAGTAGGTATTCCCTGAAGCTAGAATTTATTAATATTTTTAATTATTTGGATAACCCTTTGGGGACCAATGAACTCTCTCAAAAAGGAATTTTAAAACATTCGTACCCTTTAACATAATATGAATGCAATATGTGTTAGGGTAAAGACCTCAACAGGTGTTGTGCAAGTAGCTCAACAAATGTTTATAGTGTGGCATTTGTGCATTATCTTAGTTTTAAGAGGTCATTATGATTTTCACAATTTTGGTAATATTTATGTATATCATATAATATATGTAATATTCATATATATTATATAATTATTTTTTAATATACAAGAATAACATAATGCCTCATATTATATAATTATTTTTTCAATATAAAAAGTATTTAAATATATATTATATAATATTTATATTTAATAAATAATGTTTAATACATAAAAAAATATTATACTATATATATATATATATGTATATAATATATAGTTTTTTTTTTTATTGGTAAGAGGTATTTTTTAAAGCATAAGGGTGTACATTGGCAATTCAATTTCACTCAAAACCCATGACCACTAACTTGCAATTGATTCTCGCCATCATCACCCAGTTCACCTTTAAATCTTTCATCACTTTTATGCTCTTTAAAAATGTATTGAGATGTCAAAACAAGTTTTTGTAAAGTAAATATGTGTGTAGATTGATCAAGATCTGAATCACCATTAAATTCTTGAGAAAATTCAAATGACACTTGATCTAGATAAAGCCTTGAGGGTTTAAACATGCACAAAAAATATTGCATATACATTAGGGGCTTCAATAAAGTAAACTAAAGGCTTTAAAATCAGAAAATGAACCTAGGAATGAGATAAATGGGTCTGAGAGAGTGAGAAAAGGGTGAAGTTGAAGGGAGTTCCAAATATTTTCAAAGTGCATGCCACATGGTTCATAAGAGGGTATCATTTTTGATAAGATCTGAATGTCATGGTAGAAGAGTCATTGGTTGAGATAATAGGTAAATGATTAGTGATCGGTCCTAAGTTGCAGTGATGGTTGGTGAGTTAAATTCTTAAGAATTACAAGGTGTTCACATCATCCATTTAAAATGGGAATAATTTAAAGGTAAATATTCTCTATAAATGAAAATAATAATGTATAAATTACTTCTAGTGTTCCTTGGACCCTTGGGGCAATTGCTAGTATTATACCTTTTGATAGGTACTAGGTACTTGATGTGTGTGTGTGTGTGTGTTGTGTATTTGTATTTATTTATTAAATATAAAGTTGTTATTCTCTTGGATGGTTATCACTACCACATAATTTACCACCTAGAGTGGCCTCATCTTGTGCTAAATAATGGCTAGTTTCCATATTTTGAAATATCAATTTGGGTCTTCCAACACATTTCATAAAGTCGGATAAATTAATTTATATTTTTTTATATAAATACAAATAAAAGGTTATTAATGATTCCTATCTCAGAATTATATATTGAGCACTTAAACACTATTTCACATTAAGCAAATCTACCCTATTCTTTCCAAATTCAAGAACACTCACAAGGTGTAGTCACAAAAAGGTACAAATCAACTCAAAGAAGTCAAGAGCTATAAATGTTAAGTATCTAAGACCCATTTATATATAAATACATATAGTTAAGGATCAAAATTTAAAAATACCTCTATGTGAGAGAGCTATGTGTGGTTTGATTTCCCTCTTCAAAGTATCTGAATATGTAGGCAATGATCAATCATCAAGGGGGTGAGTGGGGTCAACTCATACCATTACACTCCCCCCTTTCATTTTACAAGTTTTATCTCTATCAAATACCCCTAGGGTTTCCAAATAAAATAAAAGGAAATAATGACTTCCAAGTGCTTAAAAATAGGGATAACATGTAGATAAAGGAAATTTTGAGTCATTAGGGAGTCTCTTTAACAATTTCTCTCATTTATTGAGTTATTTAATGTGATTGGATGATTTCATTTATTACACATATTAGGGTTTTCCTTTATCATCTAAAATTTAAATTTAAAAAAATCTTGGCATATTAAGACTATGATAGGACACATTGTATAATCATGAATGTTTTCCTTTTTCAAGAGATTATAAAGTTAGTGTTTATATTCATGTTAAGAAGGAGACTATTGACAAAGATGAAATATTTATATGAAATAAGTATAAGAACATGATTATAGTTTCATAGAAGGATTTCCCTTGTTAACCACAAAAAATTTAGGGGTACTACAGGGACATCTATAGTACCATTTCATGTTTTATATTCATTGGGTAATTTTATCATATTGAGATTTAATTTAATTTTATATTCTTTTGTATAATGTGGCTAGTAGATATGTCCTTCTATGTGTTGATGGATAATTTATTCTTATGCCTACTATATTTGATATATTTATGTCTTTAATATTTTATTCATGGTTGGTTACATAATCTCATTATTTTATTCAATATGTTTTTA
Organism: Torreya grandis; assembly: GCA_037957365.1. Lineage (NCBI taxonomy): Eukaryota > Viridiplantae > Streptophyta > Pinopsida > Cupressales > Taxaceae > Torreya > Torreya grandis. The sequence continues at coordinate 8,889,344 of JARHVA010000013.1, read as the reverse complement.
CATAGTTTCCTTATTTTATCATTTATTTTCTACATAATTTTGATGTTTTTTGTTTCATTTATATTTATTGTGTACATGTGCATTCAATACTTCATGTATGTGCCTAATGATTGGCATGCTTTATTCAAGTTATAATTTATTAGATTGTGGATGCTCATTGTTTGATGTGTCTTAAATATATGTGGTGTGGTTTTTTTATGTTTGGCATGCTTTATGAAAATTTTACACACATTCCTTGATTTTTATTTTATTTTCATTATATTTATATTTAAAGTGTTTTCTTAATATGTGACATATTTCTTGTTCTAGTTCTTATTACTAGATGTTTTCTATGTTCAATGGTATTATGATATATATCATGCATAGTTATTCTCTTTATTTATTATGTTACTCATTGATCTAATTGTGATTATGGTTTATATGGTTTAGTATGCAAGAAAGAAAAGAGTGAAAGTAGTGTATAACTACATAGTTTATAATTGTGTATGGTAAACACAATTGATTATATGAGGAAATGTTGAAATTGTATCTATTGTAATCTTAAAAATTAATGCTTGGATTCAAATTTATTTTTGAGTAAGGATTGTTGTGAGAGGTGGTTCTCATGATGACAAGTGGAACCATTAATATTTGTCTTTCTCACCTATCTTACCTTGGGCATTACCTTTCCTTTAGTGGTGGTTGGAAATGATTAAATTTTTTATGTTAAACAAAAGGTAGTTAGTTGCCTTATACTTTTAACTGTGTCATTTTACCTTGGATGGTTGAACTTGCTTGAGGGAAAAATGAATTGTTTGAAAATAATAGATTAGATATTATTAAATGAGGATTGGAGATCTCTTAGATGTTTTAGAACTTCATATGCTTTCTATGTTCAATGACAATCTTATCTTATAGGAGCTACTTAGGGTAAACATTATCCTACTTGTTTTGAGGTTTTATGTAATAGTGCATTGATGATTACTCTATTGAGAAGATAGTACAACAATAGGGATTATGGGTTGATAACAATTGGATAATGTGGATTTAAATTCATTTGATTATTTCCCCCTTATTGAACTTGTATTATTAAATCATAATTTAATTTCTAGAATGATCACTACGGAGGAAAATCACATTGCTAGCTTTATGCTGACATAATTATTTCACCCTTTTCAGTGCAGGGATTTTAATATTGTAGTTGGCTCTTCCCTTGTTTAAGTGGTTTCTTGATTAACTTTTCATCTACTTAAGGCTGTGTTCACCATTGTTAAACCATGTTGTGGATAAGGATGATAAATCCTTTCTCTAATTTTATTGTAATTAGTGCGGTTGATATAACTCTCAGAGGCTACCTTGTTTAAAATTGTATTTATATGTTAGCACAATAGTTTCCTTGTGCAAATGCAAAAGGCTTGTATATATATTTATATGTTAAAACTATCAACCTTTGAGGGTTATCCAATCTATTGTACCAACCTTATTCATGTGGAATTAAGACTTCATGGTATAGTCTATTATATACAATAACATTTATATTATGTAGTATCATGTGTTGTACTTATAATTGACATCCTTATATTAAGGAATGTTCTACTATGTGATAGTTCTACATTTGAATGATTCCATGTTGAGCATGCTTAAATTTAATTTATTTAAAATCTCTCATTTGAGGAGGGTTACGCATGTGGTTTGGAAATTAAGGCTATATTAGCCATGGCTAAAACATATATATGTGTTAATAGCATCCAGTTAGCTTTTGACTATATAAATTATGTATATATGAGATGATTATGATGTTGTGTGTTTCATGTTGGTTAGTTGTGTGGTGCATGTGGCATTACTTTGGTGTTTATATATTTCAT
>JARHVA010000013.1:8867500-8882500 GCA_037957365.1 Torreya grandis | reverse complement strand
GAGTCACAAGGCTCATTGCTTGATCTTAATATGCTTGGATACCAAATTTATAATCATGTGTGTATCTATTTTTTATTATGTACCCATGATATTAATGATTAAAAATTATATATGTGACTTATTATGCACATTAGCACAAGTGTATATGTGCATATGATTTATGTGATAGTGACAGGATTCACAAAATTATGTGACTTTGACTTGGAACAAGATGTTAAGTTTTGTTTATTCTTATTTTCCTAAAATTTGCAATGAGTTTGAAAGTGATAGATATTCATGGTATAAAATGGAAGGATAAGATATGACCACTAACCCAAAATTTCACCTATCCTAGATTCATCATAAAGTCTGAATTTGGCATGTATGTCTCAAAATATTTGTGTTCTTTTACTCTATTATGTTCATAAATAGTCTAGTTGACATCACCAATATTGGTATTTGTGAAATAAATACATTTATTAAATATATTTATATATTTAATCATAATTAAGTGGAACTTAAGGGAACACCATTTCCATACTCAGATTTTACGATTTCTTGAAAAGCTAAAATTTAAAAAAATCTAAAATCATTCTTTTTCCTTCTTATTGGCCATGATAGTGTTTGAAAAACTCTTCAATCAAGATCTCTCCAATAATCCATTACCACAACCATGAAGATAATGTATTTTATATTAAAAAAAAATAAACTATTTGTTATCCACAAATAGATTATACAATGAATAGCTCTATATCTCTAGAGCTTGTTAAATACAATGAATGTGCTTTGCATATACAGGCAAGGAAGATCAATCCTAACTAATAGATGAAGCTAAATGATAAATAATAACTAATATATCAAGCTAAGTGATCAATAATAACTAAGAGATCAAGCTAATTGATCAATGATAACTAGGAGATCAAGCTAAGTAATCAATCATAACTAAGATATCAAGGTAATAGGTTAAACCAAGGATACGGAGATAACTATCCTTAAAGGTTATAAATAACTAAAAAATATCCTCATAATATCTAAGAGATAAATATGTAATATCTCATAATATCTAAAATAAGATAAATGAAATATCCACACATAAGTGGATGGGAATAACTAAAAACCTAGGTTTACATGAGCTACGGCAAACAACCTACTCTAACATGCCAAATATGAGATAGAAAGGATATGAGAACATTTTAAAATTTCAAAATGTGAAAAAACCAATGATTTAGGATCCATGGGAATTCCTTAGGGATGTATGGATCTTTAACCTTGAGGGGAATCTTGTCCTTATCATATAGGTTGTAAAATATAACAACCCTCTTCTTGCTTAAGTAGAAAAAATCTACAAACATTATCCATTCTTCTCATTATAGTATAAATTTAATGAATTTTTGATACATAAATCTCATAAGGCTTGAGGAAGGAAAATAGGAAAAGGAAAATGTAAATATTTGAGGTATGTGAATATAGTCTCTTATGAGAATGTGATACAAAATGGTTGCTTCTTTTGTGAATGAATTATATATAGGTTGCCTACTAGTTCCTTATAACCTTGATAAAGATATTATTTAAGTGAAAGGGACTATTTCAGATAATGAGGTAAAACTTGAATTAGTCCTTGCTTATGTGATCAATAGGTTCTATGTTTATAGCCTTATATTAGGTCACCATGGTAATAGTTTGATGTTATCTACTTGTTGATCTTTAAATATTGGAAGACTTGATTAAGTAAAAGGTTGGTAGGATGGTACCTTGGTTATTCTTATACTAGTTAGGATACTTCTTTGATATCAGTTTTGTAGGCTTAATAATGGCTAGTAAGATGACTAGATGTTATGTTAAATCTTATCCTAGGTCATTAACCTTCTTTAAGGATACTTAAGGGCTTGATATAACCTTCTTACGTCAATATTTTCTAATACATAACCATATATGGTTATATAATGCTTATATTGGGCTGAGGATCCCTAGGTGGTTCAATGAGTAAACTGAATGCCTTTTAAAAGTTTGAAGGTTATTAGTGTGGATCTACACACCAATACCCTTCAAACAGTGTATCATCTTTAGGCAAATCCCTTTCTGTATGGAATCTTCTAACAATGGTCATCTTTGCATAAGTATCTCATTAACCTAATCTATTATGGGTTGTCTACTTTTCATGTTCAATACAATGATGACTGCATTGTGCATGGTAAGATTGTGTAGTGGGCTTTCCTTGTAGTTCTGTTGTGTACTTTGTTAGAAATTCAAAATTTGTTTGTTAGGTTATTTCAAATATGAACTCAAAACAATGTCTATATGAGTATTAATTGAAATAATCACACACACACACACACACACACACACACACACACACACACACACACACACACACACACACACACACACACACACACACACACACACACACACACACACACACACACACACACACACACACACACACTCACTCACACACACACACACACAGATATATATATATATATATATATATATATATATATATAAGGCCTAGAGTGAAATTTTTTATGAATAGTTATTTTTTAATTTAAGTGACTCAATTGATTCACCTCTTACCATACCTACACATGACATATGTTGGAAGCATGCGAAACCAAATATGTGTATTCATTGAAAGTGAATATGGACTATTGAGTTGGTGAAATGTCAAGGCTCATTCCAAATGGATTACGTTGTTGTTATTATTATGAAAGATATAAAATGTATAATACATTTTAATTTTATATTCATAATTGAGAAAATAAATAAATAAATTTGATGAAAAAAATTTAGTAACACACCTTAAATGCATTTGTATTTATATTGAAGAATAAATTTTAGTTACACAAAATTAATAAATTGGATGAGTATATGTGAATAAATTTAATTTTAAATATAATTAAGGCAACACATATTTTTGAATAAATTATAACTACAATAAAAAAAATAGTAAATAAATAATAGATAATATTATCCAAACCTTGAAATTAAATTCCATAAGGTATTTTAAAGAAAAAAAATAGCATCAGTCATACTTAAAGGAAGAACAATCCTTTATAAGAGAAAACCTAAGTGGAAACACTCTATTGATGTTATTATTTTAATTTTTAACATGCATACCATCAACTCCAAGTTTCAAAGTCATATTAGCAATTCCATTGTTACCTATACCAGATACAACAACTTCCTCATTTGAGATAGTCTCAACCAATTAATTCAACAATTGGTTCATACAAAAACACTTAACATATTCAACATCCTACTTCTCAGACCCCCCTTATCAATATAATCTTGAATATTTACCAATATCTTTTTCAATTTTTCTTCATTAAACCATTAAATCATACGGTACAACACACCATCATAGCCAACATCTATAAAATGTTTCCCAACCAAATATGATTACAAATAAATATTACTTTCAACTGGTCCTTTATCTTTAGAATAAACTAATGCTAGTCCATCATTCAAACACCAGTTATTTTATGTTGAAATCTCATTCTCTTACTCAACATGCTAGAGGGAAATATTATAGTTTCTTTTTATAGTCCCTTCTTGAACAATTTGGATAGACTCTGACATAGCCACCAAAATAATATCTAGGTCAATGGATTGATCAAAGTAAGAGTTATTCAATAAATTCCACTTACCCTAAAAGACCTCCACCTCAACTCCACATGAGTGGACAATTCTAGAATCTAAATACGGTCTATACCTTTGAAATATTTTTGAACCTATCAAAATGTTTGAAGAGAACTTCATCATCCTTGTCTTCAAAAACATCTCCAACTCAAATTTTGTAAATTTAAGTTGTATAAACATAATAAATGCTTTCAATTTACATACTTAAAAAAAAATCAGAAAATAACAAATGACTTTAACTTACATATTGACATACAAATAATGTTAGAGATCATAAATTTTAGATCAATACAGACTATGAAATATTTTAAAATATCTATGTTAACCCATAATGGCATGATATTACTACTACTAGTTATATATTTGTTCTCATTCTTGCAGATGGTGTTATTACTATGAGTTATATTTCATGTCTCACTTACTGATAGTGAATGGAGTCCCAAGTAAATTAAATGCTAACTCTAGGAGATGGTGTTTGTGATACAAGTTTTAATTATTTTCCACTTAATATAAAAAATGTCATCCCAAATAAAAATATGTTATATCTATAATAGGGTGTTCCTTTTATAATTTGTATTTCCTATTTCACTTGCTAATGGTGAAAGGATATAATACATTATAGAGTCACAATTCTCATTGATTGATCTTAATATGCTTGGATACCAAATTTATAATCATGTGTGTATCTTATTTTTGTTATATACCCATGATAATAATGATTAAGCATTATATATTACTTATTATGCACATTAACGTAAGTGTATATATGCATATGGTCTATGTGACAGTGAAAAGTTTCACAAAATTATGTGACTTTGACTTGGAACATGATGTTAAGTTTTTATTATTATTATTTTCCTAAAATTTAATGAGAGTGAAAGTGATAGATATTCATGTTATAAAATGGAAGGACACGAGATGACCTCTAACCCAAAATTTTACCTATCCTAGATTCATTATAAATTTTGAATTTGGCATGTATGTCTCAAAATATTTGTGTTTTTTTACTCCATTGTGTTCATAAAAAGTCTAGTTTACTTCACCAATATTGGTAGTTATGAAATAAATAATTTGATTAAATATATTTGTATGTTTAATCATAATAAAGTGGGACTTAAGGGAACACCATTTCCATACTCAGATTTTAGGATTTCTTGAAAAGTTAAAATTTAAAAAATTATAAAATCATTATTTTTCCTTCTTATTGGACATGATAGTGTTTGGTAAACTCTTAAACAAATATCTCTCAAATAATCCATTACCACAACCATGAAGATAATTTATTGTACACAAAAAATAAATATCTATTATCTACATATCTATAGGCCTTACCTCATATGTTACATACATAATTAAACTGATGTAAACATTACTACATTGACATATGTATTACATATGTTATAACATTCAATGATTACATCTTAGATCTTTTTGAGATTTAAGCCAAATATAAATATAAAAATAAGTGTGTCTACTCAAAACTTTTTTTTTGTTCTACTAGGGTTTCCTCCATGTATGCCATTGATTCAACCCTTTATTTTCTATCATTCTATCTTGTTTCATACCGTGGCCCTTAATAGGTTGCCTATGGGATTTACATTTATTGCCTTTTAGGGTTTTTTTCCTTTAGATGAGGCCAACCTATTTAATTTCTTCTCCTCGTTATTTCTTGATTATTTTAGTTATCAATAAGAATGGTTTATTTTCAAGTAATGGCCCCTTGAAAATGCCCAAGGAAATTTGTCCTAAAGGTCTACCATGAGGTAAATTTTTTGAACCTGGTGTTATTTTACCCATTCTAGAAATTAACTCCACTTGTTAATGGCTAGAACAGTTCTATTTGATAGGTTATTTTATGGTTTGATCTCCCTCTAAAAGTATGCTTAGGTTCTAGGTTCAATCACACTAGGTAGCTCATGGCATAAATCTTGAGAGCATCTAGAATATCACTAAGGGTTTTTCTCTATTCCATTTTGTCAACCCTTACCATGTAGGAGGTATCTTCCATAAGTCCAACATATGGTATGTTATGAAATCTCTCATGGTTCTCTCCCCTTGGACATGAGACTTTGTTGTCTCAGATCACACTATTCTCAAGGTCCTAATTTGGGTAGAATTTCTAAGTCTTTTTCTCCCTTGTTGGCATTTTATTCACCAAATAGCTTCCTCCATAGGTCAGGTTATTTTCCATGAGAAAAATAGGTTCTACTATATTATACCATAAAATTATGTTTGTGTAGAAGTATACCTCTCCTAAGACCTCAAGGAGTTTGTGGAAATTCAATTTGGGGATGTGAGACACTCTCAGCAAGTCCCATATATCAACTTGCCTAACACCTATTTTTTATGCCAAGCCATTGACCATAAAATTTGGGACTATCCCCTTTAGTTATCCCACAAAAATTCACCCAACCACTCATCCTTTCCTCCTAAGCCCTCTACAAAAGCTATAAAAAAATCTAGCTAAGGATGGTTAGACTATAGTAGGAAAGAATAACATCTACACCAAAGCCATGAGCTCAAGTATGGGAAATCATAAAGGAGGCCAGCTGTCAATAAGTAATGGCCCACAAGAATAGGCTCCTATTGAGAAATATCCTTCCTCAGATAAATCCCTGAAAGTAATAGAAAAAACTTGGGTCTAAAAAAACCCTCTTATTACCTATGTTTTATCCCAAGGTCTTGAGGCTCCTTTGCCCAATTATTTTCATTTTTTAAACTCACATCCAACTGATCTTGTAATTCTTACTCAGTGGGATACACCCAAATTCTCTCACAACCTTCTTAAGAGTCATGAAGAGTTAGAGGAAGGAGAGTATCAGGTTGATCCTACTGTGAGGAAGCAATTTGATGATTTTTTAAATTCTAATAGTGGGCACTTTTTATTGAACCATTATGATGCCTTAGAAGGCCTAGACTCTGAGTATATGTCTCTTGACACCTATCATATATGAATTTAATTTCTTTTAATTTTTGAGGTTTTATAGACCCAAAATGCAAGTTTGTTGTGCATGATTTAGGAAGGAAGTTTCTCAAGATGGACATTCTTGGTTTAAAAGAAGTGAAGGTAGTAGATTTTTTATTGACAATGATCAATAACTCTTTATGGAATGATAGTATTATCTTACATAGTAATCATGAATTAAGACATGTAGGTGTGATCACATTTATTTCTACAAGGTGGTAGCTATATTTAGTGCAATCTGGCATGGACCCCACCAATCAATTAGTTTGGTCCCTTTTTAGCATTAAAATCCATTCCTTTGGATTTAATAATATTTATGCCTCAAATTATGCCATTGAGCATACCCATTTATGGTAATGGATTTTGTATGATTTCCCTAATGCTCATTGGGTCATATGTGGTGACTTTAATATAGTGACATCTCTTAAAGACAAAGTGGACCACCTACAAATGCATTGGGTAGTTGGTGAAAGGGAAGCATGATATTATATATGCACTAAATGGGGATTTTATGAAATTAATTTAATCTATCAATTTATAGATAGAGTGTGGTACACTTGGATCAATCTCAGAGAGGGCCCCACTCAAATTTTAAAGCACCTAAATAGAGCAATGATGTCCACCTAACCTTATTTTTTCTTTGATAATGGTTTATCTCTTCTGGTGTAGGTAGTGATGAATTTTAGGCTTTTCAAACACTCCCCCATTCAATTTTGAGTGATATGGTAATACATTAAACCCAAGGTCGATAAAATGTAATTTTTTCTAAACACCTCCCTACTCAAACATGGTCCCACTGTGGTGCACATTTGTATAATTTAGAATTTGTATCCCCATCAATCCCAAGATTCTATTTGGATCTTTGGTGGGATGATGCCATCAGAAGGACCTCTCACTTTCTAAGAATCTATGGCTACTAATTTGATAAAATTTTAAGATACTCTTACTCTAATACTCCTTCAAAGCTTAGTTGTGGAAATTTATCACTAGAAAAAGATCCCTTCAATGAGATATTACAAGGCATAGTCTCTTATTTTTAGCATCATATATAGATAGTAGATAATTAAAATGCTTGGGGAGTTCAAATCAAATCTAGAATCCACTAGATCAAGATAGGGCACAAAGCTTCCAAAGAATTCTTCCAAATGATTCGAGCCAAAAACTTAAAGTAAAAAATCTAAGATATCTTTGATACTAGAAAAAACTATCAGATACACCATATATTCTTCAAGTTTTTATCATACATTATCAACAAGTGTTTAGAGCTCAATCACCCTCTATAGAGCATGATATTTCCCTTCAATAGTGCCTTACAGTGATGCCTTGTAAACTCACTCCCACTCAATGGGTGGCTTGAGATAGGCTCCTCACTATGGATGATTTGCATGAGGTAGTGTCTCATATGGCAAATAACAAATCTCCTAGCATTTTTGGTTTCCCTTGTGAATTTTATAAAACCCTTTGGGATCTTGTGGGTGCTAACTTACACCATGTTTATCAAGACGTGTTTCACAAACATTCTCTAGGAAAGAATATAAATAATTAAACATTAAATTCATACTTAAGCAAGGGGATCCAAAATTTATCTATAATTGGTGGCCAATCACCCTCTTGAATGTTTCCTATAAAATCAATATCAAATATTTATCACTCTATTTGTGTAATCTATTACTGCACATCATTTTCCTTGAGCAAACATGATTCATCAGAAGTAGATATATATTAGATAATATCATTGTAGTTTGGGAAAGAATGGACTATGTTATAAGGTCTAAGCAACAATCTATGTTCATAAAAATTGAGTTTGAAAAACCTTATGACCATATTGAGTAGCCATTTATCTACCTAAAAGTGCTTGTGACCACCCATGTTTACTACCCTTCATGATAGGTCCTTCACAGAAAAACATGGTCAATCATTCAAGACATTTATTTCAGCATTCACATAGTCAAAGAAACCCAATTACATAAAGCACTCTAAGTGGGATAACTACATGAGAGTGACTCACTCCTTGGATTATTTCATACATAGGTAGAATTTAGTCATTGTGGGGATGATTAGGATCACCTCAATCCAATTACACTCCACATTTTTATATTTGTATATTTTTAATCATTGCATTCCCTATTAGGATTTCCACCTTGGAAAATTTATTTTTGAGTCTTCTTCACACTTTCAAAGGTCAAATATTCACCTATATAATTAAATTAAGTTGTCTCCCAAGTGATCATGACCTAAGTTCTTCAATTTTATCAAAATAAAGTATCAACCATTTTGGTATAATAGTGGTAGTCAAGTTTGACCTAAGATGGCCAATTTTGTCCTTCTTTAGTTTCATCTCCCACTTTTGGGCACTTAAGAAGTTTGTTCCTATTTTAATATTTGAATTATATATTACTCAACATAGTCAAATGTAGGACATAAAAGACTAATTTTATCATTTAATTTAATAGTTAGTATTTTTTTCATTCATTTTCACTCTGTCTAATTCAATCTTTTACATTCATTCTACTTGTCGTAAGTTAATTTTCAGCATTCTACATTATTCCATTCAATTTATCTATATTAAGGTTAATTCACTTTTTAATAAAAATTTCAATAAAATAGTAGGTAAGAGGAAATATACCTAGTTAAATGATGATATGTCACTACTAGAATAGAAATAAGTATTCTTTCATAATCATTCCCTCTTCCTACAAAATTGAATCCTTAACAAATTTAAGAGAAACGAGAAAAAGGGCTATCTCTCAACCATGATAGAAAACATAAAAAAGGAGATAAATTTATTGTGAAGAAATTTTAATACATTAAAGGTGCCAATAAAGATGAATAATATGATGATGTATCATGTTAGTGTGAGGAGGTTATAGAAGAGGAATTTAAATATTCCAAACTAGTAATCTCATGCCAAGTACTTTCCAGTATTAACACTCCATAAAACTTCAATGTTGTGAGTTTCCTCATGAAACAAAAGGTGATAGGGTTATTTAAATAAATAAATACACATAGATTCATCAAAAATAAGTTGGAGGCATGTTTTAACTATTTTATTTACCCAACTATTTTATTTCATAAGTGAGGGTCAAGACGATGGACCACTGGTCTCGAAATCGTGAGGATGTAAGATTTGTTGCAATCTATGTCATCATGTGATAGGTGGTTGGTTTAGCTGGCCCTATGTGCCATGGAGGCATGAAGTGTGGCCATGTGACATTTCACATTCGCATAGGCCTGTCTTGTGTCCTATAGCCATCGATTCTATAAAGGCATATAAATTTGTGTGCATTTATGGGGATATGTCATTACATTGAAGAGGGCCCAAAAAAAGCTCAAAAATATTCTAAGTCTAAAATACTATAAAAAAAGTCACTGAAACTAGGTGAAAACACCTACAAGAACTTAGATCTACGTAAATCCATTAAACCTTATATAAAAATTAAGAAAACCCACTTCATAATATGTAAAACTTGAAAAAATATAAAAATCTTTTTTTTATTTAAGACTTTGATGGTATAGGAATGAACAAAAACTAAGAAAACTCATTGAAACACTCTAAAAATGGCTAAAAAAGGCTATCACAAAACTAAGTCATGTTTACAACCAATCTCAGAGTTTTGACACCCTATGAATTCAAAGGAATTGCTTATTTTTTATAGAAATAATAGTTGTAATGATATATAAGGATTTTTGAGAAGCTCCATCAGACCTTGAAAACTAAAATCAACCAATATAGGTGAGGAAATAATTTAAATCTCATAAATAATTACAAAAATGATAATTAATCGGTACCAAAACATAATGCACTCTTTGTAGGTCATGATAACCAGAAACATCTGATCTTCCTCTGATATTTTGATATAAAGGAACTAAGTTATCCACATTCATTGTCATTTATCTTCTTCATAGTTGCTTTACATGTCCAAATTACAATTTTTCCCTCTAGATGTGAATTTTGATCTTTTCAATGTTTAGTGAGTTGAGGATCTATACTTTCAACCTGTAAGAAACATTCCAATAATGAAAAAACACAAATGAGACATACAACATTTCAAAATATAAATAATTAAAACCCCACACTTACAAAAGAAACTTTCATATAAATATATTTATTTATGAACTTGTAAAAATCAATATATTATTGGATAGTATAAAAATTAAAAAACAAGACATTGGAGTGAAAAATAAAGCATGAAGAAACATCATTTCTCGTAGAGCCATGGAAACCACATGTAGTAATTGCATCGTTTCTTTTGTTAGATACTAGTTCAATATAGGTGACTTGAGTAGTTTAAAGGCTTCGAGGTGGGGAGAGTTTGAGCTCCAAAGGTCCCAATTGGTACAAAAACTTGGGGCATCCTCCCCTATACTCTGCCACAAGCCATGCACCACCGGTCATGGCTCAATGACTATTCTCGATAAGACATGGATTAAGATAAAAATCCCCACCTGTCTCCTCATAAAGTAGCCATTTTTTATTAGTTTTTATGGGGAAATAGAACTAAAGTGTGTTACATGTCAAATATGGAAGATGAGAGAGATATGAGTTAACTTTTTAAATATGACAATATAGTCGACACATGAAATTATAAATTATTTTTATATTTTTAAATTTTATCATTATATAGCATTTTATTAATTTTAAGGTTAATTTTAATTAATTTAATATTTATAAAAACTAATAAATTAAATATTATATCAATGAAAAAGTAATTAAATAAAAATATTTTTTATTAATAAAATGGAAACTTTTTATTAATAAATATATATGTTTGTCATTGTTTTACATAATTTCTATCTTATCAAAAAACATTTTAAAAAACCTATAGAAAAGTAGTTGCCAAAATGCATATTACATACATTATATGCCTACAAGTATCTTACATTAATAGCCTAAATTTATTGGGTAGCCCAATCATTTATATTACTCACCAATCAATTATCCTTCCCAGTTGCCAAGTTTTCCAAATCTAAAGCACCCCAATAGACTTAGAAACTATTTTTTCATTTGAAAAATTATTAAACATTAAAAACATCGAGAGGGATCCATTTTTGATGTGTGACTCAAATCAATGTTATAATGCTAATGATATGGAGACAAGATATTGAGGTTCCAAATTTTATATTGTAACTTATGTTCATATATGATGCCAACATATTGACACCTAGATAAATTAAAACTAGGCCATATAGAACTTACAAGTGATGGATTATTTTAAAGTGAGTTGGTTAGTTATGATTAGGGACAATGATATTGTATTTAATGTGATATCATAGACTAGAGGGCAGCCATTAAAAAGGGTTTTGTAGCTTACAAGGTGGTGGCATCTTTTACTGACTATTTTCTATTTTATTACAAAATTAATCCATGTATGATCTATGTATCAAATCAACAATGAAATGGTGCTAATGTGAGGGAAATACATAGAGGATATTGAGCTTATCTTGTTGCTTTCATTATGGTGATGGTTGCTCATCTTATCTCCATACATTGAAAACTATTTAGTGGAATTAAGGGGAAAGAAATACATCATCGATAATGAAGAGTAGGTATTTCCTGAAGCTAGAATTTATTAATATTTTAAATTATTTGGATAACCCTTTGGGGACCAATGAACTCTCTCAAAAAGGAATTTTTAAACATTCGTACCCTTTAATATAATATGAATGCAATATGTGTTAGGGTAAAGACCTCAACAGGTGTTGTGCAAGTAGCTCATCAAATGTTTATAGTGTGGCATTTGTGCATTATCTTAGTTTTAAGAGGTCATTATGATTTTCACAATTTTGGTAATATTTATGTATATCATATAATATATGTAATATTCATATATATTATATAATTATTTTTTAATATACAAGAATAACATAATGCCTCATATTATATAATTATTTTTTCAATATAAAAAGGATTTAAATATATATTATATAATATTTATATATAATAAATAATGTTTAATAAATAAAAAAATATTATACTATATATATAATATATGTATAAATATATAGTGTTTTATTGGTAAGAGGTATTTTTTAAATCATATGGGTGTACATCGGTGATTCAATTTCACTCAAAACCCATGACCACTAACTTGCAATTGATTCTCGCCATCATCACCCAGTTCACCTTTAAATCTTTCATCACTTTTATGCTCTTCAAAAATGTATTGAGATGTCAAAACAAGTTTTTGTAAAGTAAATATGTGTGTAGATTGATCAAGATCTGAATCATCATTAAATTCTTGAGCAAATTCAAATGACACTTGATCTAGATAAAGCCTTGAGGGTTTAAACATGCACAAAAAATATTGCATATACATTAGGGGCTTCAATAAAGTAAACTAAAGGATTTAAAATCAGAAAATGAACCTAGGAATGAGATAAATGGGTCTGAGAGAGCGAGAAAAGGGCGAAGTTGAAGAGAGTTCCAAATATTTTACAAAGTGCATACCACATGGGTTCATAGGAGGGTATCATTTTTGATAAGATCTGAATGTCATGGTAGAAGAGTCATTGGTTGAGATAATAGGTAAATGATTAGTGATCGGTCCTAAGTTGCAGTGATGGTTGGTGAGTTAAATTATTAAGAATTACAAGGTGTTCACATCATCAATTTAAAATGGGAATAATTTAAAATTAAATATTCTCTATAAATGAAAATAATAATGTATAAATTACTTCTAGTGTTCCTCGGACCCTTGGGGCAATTGCTAGTATTATACCTTTTGATAGGTACTAGGTACTTGATGTGTTTGTGTGTGTGTTGTGTATTTCTATTTATTTATTAAATATAAAGTTGTTAGTCTCTTGGATGGTTATCACTACCACATAATTTACCACCTAGAGTGACCTCATCTTTTGCTAAATAATGGCTAGTTTTCATATTTTGAAATATCAATTTGGGTCTTCCAACACATTTCATAAAGTCAGATAAATTAATTTATATTTTTTATATAAATAAAAATAAAAGGTTATTAATGATTCCTATCTCGGCATTATATATTGAGCACTTAAACACTATTTCACATTAAGAAAATCTACCCTATTCTTTCCAAATTCAAGAACACTCACAAGGTGTAGTCACAAAAAGGTACAAATCAACTCAAAGAAAGTCAAGAGCTATAAATGTTAAGTATCTAAGACCCATTTATATATAAATACATATATTTAAGGATCAAAATTTAAAAATACCTCTATGTGAGAGAGCTATGTGTGGTTTGATTTCCCTCTTCAAAGTATCTGAATATGTAGGCAATGATCAATCATCAAGGGGGTGAGTGGGGTCAACTCATACCATTACACTCCCCTCTTTCATTTTACAAGTTTTATCTCTATCAAATACCCCTAGGGTTTCCAAATAAAATAAAAGTAAATAATGACTTCCAAGTGGTTAAAAATAGGGATAACATGTAGATAAACACAAATAAATTTAATGGAAATTTTGAGTCATTAGGGAGTCTCTTTAACAATTTCTCTCATTTATTGAGTAATTTAATGTGATTGGATGATTTCATCGATTATTACACATATTAATAAATTAGTTTTCCTTTATCATCTAAAATTTAAATTTAAAAAAATCTTGGCATATTAATACTATGATAGAGGACACATTGTATAATCATGAATGTTTTCCTTTTTCAAGAGATTATAAAGTAGATAGTGTTTATATTCATGTTAAGAAGGAGACTATTGACAAATATGAAATAAGTATAAGTACATGATTATAGTTTCATAGAAGGATTCAGGAACATCCCTTGTTAACCACAAAAAATTTAGGGGTATTATAGGGACATCTCATAGTACCATTTCATGTTTTATATTCATTGGGTAATTTTATCATATTGAGATTTAATTTAATTTTATATTCTTTTTGTATAATGTGGCTAGTAGATATGTCCTTCTATGTGTTGATGGATAATTTATTCTTATGCCTACTATATTTGATATATTTATGTCTTTAATATTTTATTCATGGTTGGTTACATAATCTCATTATTTTATTCAAAATGTTTTTACATAGTTTCCTTATTTTATCATTTATTTTCTACATAATTTTGATGTTTTTTATTTCATTTATATTCATTGTGTACATGTGCATTCAATACTTCATGTATGTGCCTAATGATTGGCATGCTTTATTCAAGTTATAATTTATTAGATTGTGAATGCTCATTGTTTGATGTGTCTTAAATATATGTGGCGTGGTTTTTTTATGTTTGGCATGCTTTATGAAAATTTTACACACATTCCTTGATTTTTATTTTATTTTCATTATATTTATATTTAAAGTGTTTTCTTAATATGTGACATATTTCTTGTTCTAGTTCTTATTACTAGATGTTTTCTATGTTCAATGGTATTATGATAGATATCATGCATAGTTATTCTCTTTATTTATTATGTTACTCGTTGATCTA
>JARHVA010000013.1:8700000-8862500 GCA_037957365.1 Torreya grandis | reverse complement strand
TTAAGTGGAACTTAAGGGAACACCATTTCCATACTCAGAATTTAGGATTTCTTGAAAAGCTAAAATTTAAAAAATTCTAAAATCATTCTTTTTCCTTATTATTGGCCATGATAGTGTTTGAAAAAATCTTCAATCAAGATCTCTCCAATAATCCATTACCACAACCATGAAGATAATGTATTTTATATAAAAAATAAACTACTTGTTATCCACAAATAGATTATACAATGAATAGCTCTATATCTCTAGAGCTTGTCAAATACAATGAATGTGCTTTGCATATACAGGCAAGGAAGATCAATCCTAACTAATAGATTAAGCTAAGTGATAAATAATAACTAATATATCAAGCTAAGTGATCAATAATAACTAAGAGATCAAGCTAATTGATCAATGATAACTAGGAGATCAAGCTAAGTAATCAATCATAACTAAGATATCAAGGTAATAGGTTAAACCAAGGATACGGAGATAACTATCCTTAAAGGTTATAAATAACTAAAAAATATCCTCATAATATCTAAGAGATAAATATGTAATATCTCATAATATCTAAAATAAGATAAATGAAATATCCACACATAAGTGGATGGGAATAACTAAAAACCTAGGTTTACATGAGCTACGGCAAACAACCTACTCTAACATGCCAAATATGAGATAGAAAGGATATGAGAACATTTTAAAATTTAAAAATGTGAAAAAACCAATGGTTTAGGATCCATGGAAATTCCTTAGGGATGTATGGATCTTTAACCTTGAGGGGAATCTTGTCCTTATCATATAGGTTGTAAAATATAATAACCCTCTTCTTGCTTAAGTAGAAAAAATCTACAAACATTATCCATTCTTCTCATTATAGTATAAATTTAGTGAATTTTTGATACATAAATCTCATAAGGCTTGAGGAAGGAAAATAGGAAAAGGAAAATGTAAATATTTGAGGTATGTGAATATAGTCTCTTATGAGAATGTGATACAAAATGGTTGCTTCTTTTGTGAATGAATTATATATAGGTTGCCTACTAGTTCCTTATAACCTTGATAAAGATATTATCTAAGTGAAAGGGACCATTTCAGATAATGAGGTAAAACTTGAATTAGTCCTTGCTTATGTGATCATTAGGTTCTATGTTTATAGCCTTATATTAGGTCACCATGGTAATAGTTTGATGTTATCTACTTGTTGATCTTTAAATAATGTAAGACTTGATTAAGTAAAAGGTTGGTAGGATGGTACCTTGGTTATTCTTATACTAGTTAGGATACTTCTTTGATATCAGTTTTGTAGGCTTAATAATGGCTAGTAAGATGACTGGATGTTATGTTAAATCTTAACCTGGGTCATTAACCTTTTTTAAGGATACTTAAGGGCTTGATATAACCTTTTTACCTCAATATTTTCTAAGACATAACCATATATGGTTATATAATGCTTATATTGGGCTGAGGATCCCTAGGTGGTTCAATGAGTAAACTGAATGCCTTTTAAAGGTTTGAAGGTTATTAGTGTGGATCTGCACACCAATACCCCTCAAACAGTGTTTCATCTTTAGGGAAATCCCTTTCTCTATGGAATCTTCTAACGATGGTCATCTTTGCATAAGTATCTCATTAACCTAATCTATTATGGGTTGTCTACTTTTCATGTGCAATACAATGATGACTGCATTGTGCATGGTAAGATTGTGTAGTGGGCTCTCCTTGTAGTTTTGTTGTGTACTCTATTAGAAATTCCAAATTTGTTTGTTAGGTTATTTCAAATATAAACTCAAAACAATGTCTATATGAGTATTAATTGAAATAATCACATCTGCACTACACACACACACACACACACACACACACACACACACACACACACACACACACACACACACACACACACACACACACACACACACACACACACACACACACACACACACACACACACACACACACACACACACACACACACACACACACACACACACACACACACACACACACACACACACACACACACACACACACACACACACACAGATATATAATAAAAATTAAGGCTTGGAGTGGAAAAAAATTTATGAATAGTTATTTTTAATTTCATTGACTCAATTGATTCACCTCTTACCATACCTACACATGACATATGTTAGAAGTATGGGAAACCAAATATGTGCATTCATTGAAAGTGCATATGGACTATTGAGTGGGTGAAATGTCAAGGCTCATTCCAAATGGATTACGTTGTTGTTATTATTATGAAAGATATAAAATGTATAATACATTTTAATTCTATATTCATAATCGAGAAAATAAATAAATAAATTTGATGGAAAAAATTTAGTAACACACCTTAAATGCATTTGTATTTAGATTGAAGGAAATAATATATTGAAGAATAAATTTTAGTGACACAAAATTAATAAATTGGATGAGTATATGTGAATAAATGTAATTTTAAATATAATTAAGGCAACACATATTTTTGAATAAATTATAACTATAATAAAAAATAGTAAATAAATAATAGACAATATTATCCAAACCTTGAAATTAAATTCCATAAGGTATTTTGAAAAAAAAATAGTAAAGCATCAGTCATACTTAAAGGAAGAACAATCCTTTATAAGAGAAAACCTAAATGGAAACACTCTATTGAGGTTATTATTTTCATTTTTAGCATGCATACCATCAACTCCAAGTTTCAAAGTCATATTAGCAATTCCATTTTTACCTGTACCAAATACAACAACTTTCCTCATTTGAGATAGTCTCAACCAATTAATTCAACACACCATTCAATCATAGGGTACAACACACCATCATAGCCAACATCTATAAAATGTTTCCCAACCAAAGATGATTACAAATAAATATTACTTTCAACTGGTCCTTTATCTTTACAATAAACTTATACTAGTCCATCATTCAAACACCAGTTATTTTATGTTGAAATGGCATTTTCGTACTCAACATGATAGAGGGAAATATTATAGTTTCTTTTTATAGTCCCTTATTAAACAATTTGGATAGACTTTGACATAGCCACCAAAATTGGATCTAGGTCAATGGATTGATCAAAGTAAGAGTTATACAATAAATTCCACTTACCCTAAAAGACCTCCATCTCAACTCCACATGAGTGGATAATTCTAGAATCTAAATAGGGTCTATACCTTAGAAATGTTTTTGAACCTATCAAAATGTTTGAAGAGAACTTCATCATCCTTGTCTTCAAAAACATCTCCAACTCAAATTTTGGAAATCTAAGTTGTATAAACATAATAAATGCTTTCAATTTACATATTTTTTTTAAAAAAAATCAGAAAATAACAAATGACTTTAAGTTACATATTAACATACAAATAATGTTAGAGATCATAAATTTTAGATCAATATAGACTATGAAATATTTTAAAATATCTATGTTAACCCATAATGGCATGATATTACTACTACTAGTTATATATTTGTTCTCATTCTTGCAAATGGTGTTATTACTATGAGTTATATTTCATGTATCACTTACTGATAGTGAATGGAGTCCCAAGTAAAACAAATGCTAACTCTAGGAGATGGTGTTTGTGATACAAGTTTTAATTATTTTTCACTTAATATAAAAAATGGCATCCCAAGTAAAAATATGTTATCTCTAGAATAGGGTGTTCCTTTTATAATTTGTATTTCCTATTTCACTTGCTAATGGTGAAAGGATATAATACAGAATAGAGTCACAAGGCTCATTGATTGATCTTAATATGCTTGGATACCAAATTTATAATCATGTGTGTATCTTATTTTTGTTATATACCCATGATAGGAATGATTAAACATTATATATATGACTTATTATGCACATTAACGTAAGTGTATATATGCATATGGTTTATGTGACAGTGAAAAGATTCACAAAATTATGTGACTTTGACTTGGAACATGATGTTAAGTTTTTATTATTATTATTATTTTCCTAAAATTTAATGAGAGTGAAAGTGATAGATATTCATGTTATAAAATGGAAGGACAAGAGATGACCACTAACTCAAAATTTTACCTATCCTAGATTCATTATAAATTTTGAATTTGGCATGTATGTCTCAAAATATTTGTGTTTTTTTACTCCATTGTGTTCGTAAAAAGTCTAGTTGACTTCACCAATATTGGTAGTTATGAAATAAATAATTTGATTAAATATATTTGTATGTTAAATTATAATTAAGTGGGACTTAAGGGAACACCATTTCCATACTCAGATTTTAGGATTTCTTGAAAAGTTAAAATTTAAAAAATTATAAAATCATTATTTTTCCTTCTTATTGGACATGATAGTGTTTGTTAAACTCTTAAACAAATATCTCTCAAATAATCCATTACCACAACCATGAAGATAATTTATTGTACACAAAAAATAAGCTATCTATTATCTACAAATAGATTATACAATGAATAGCTCTATATCTCTAGAGCTTGTCAAATACAATGAATGTGCCTTGCATATACATGCAAGGAAGATCAATCCTAACTAAGAGATCAAGATAATTGATCAATAATAACTAAGAGATCAAGCTAATTGATCAATGACAACTAGGAGATCAAGCTATGTAATCAATCATAACTAATATATCAAGGTAAGAGATCAAACCTAGGAAACTAAGATAACTATCCTTAAAGGTAAGAAATAACTTGAAAATATACCAATAATATCTAAGAGATAAAAATGTAATATCTCATAATATCTAAAATAATATAAATGAAATATCCACACATAATCGGATGGGAATAACTAAATACCTAGGTTTACATGAGCTAAGGTAAACAACCTACTCTAACTTGCCAAATATGAGATAAAAAATATATGAGAACATTTTAAAATTTCAAAATGTGAAAAAAAAACAATGATTTAGGATCCATGGGAATTCCCTAGGGATGTGTGGAGATTTAACCTTGAGGGAAATCTTGTCCTTATCATATAGGTTCTTAGGAATTTATTAGTCATAAAATGGTATTATTATATTGTACCTTTGTATTTGGTGATTATTGGCTTAGAATAATTCGTATTGGTAAATTATTAGTCACTTCCCCCTTCCAATGTTTGCTCTTCTCCTTTATTTTCTCTTTCCTCCTTTCTAATTTTATTTTATTTTTTGTGTTTTTCCTAGAAATGTATAATGTATGGCTTTTGGGTTACAAGAACCTTTCATAGGTTAAGTCCTTTGTCTTTTCTTATAAGCATTTTTTTCATAAGATTTATGTCGTTTGTGTACCAATAGAATCATAATTTAAATTTAAGAGGTTTATAAATACATACAAATATTAATTCATTTAGAACATCAAAGGAATCATAAAGAGAAGACATCCATGAATATAAATAATAATTTAAAGTGGGATTAACATTTATTAACGAAATGATATATAAAATTCAAGCATTTATATAGAATTTATTATAAGTTTTAAATTTGTGGTAGTGTTAGATTATATTAAACTATATTCCTTAACTAAATGATTATTTCATTTACTTGATGTATTGTCTTCCACATTGTATACCATTATAAGATTTGATAAATAGTTGATACTTAAAAACTTTGTTAAACTTATACATATAATAAAACATTTCCCATGCCTTATCATGTGTAAATTCAATTGTCCTATAAAAATTGGAAGAAGAATATAAATTTCAAAATGATGGGTCCAAATTTTCATAACACTAAATGAGGTTTTTGGATTGCCATAACTAAAGAATAGCTTTGTCAAAACATATTTTAAATGGTTTTTTTAAAAAAATTAAATTGCAAAAATTGAGATCCTCTTTTAAATCACTCTACTAATAATTTAATACTTTGAATTTTGATACACACACAACTTATAACTGGACTTATATAAATGTGGATGGATGGATTTATCCATTTTTTACTTATATTACACAACTTAACGTTAGGATTTTTGTTCTAAATTATTTGTATTTTGTAGCCTTTCCTATCTACATGTTCATTCTCCAGCAGCGGAATTCATCATTGGTGGCTACCATGATTGAATTAAAGCCGCACACCTACCATTCGATACAGCCGCAAATAGGCATAATAAATGCAAGGTAAATGTCAAATGTGTAGTTGGATCGACAGGTGAGAGAACACACCGGAAATTCAGGAAGTTACTGACTCTCCACAAAAACCTCCAGAGACTCTGTTTAGACTAAAAACTCATCAGCGATCATAATGAACAACTTATTTTACTAAATTAACTCTTCATTCATTTTGTATACAGATTGCTTTAAATGAATGACGGGAAGCAGCACAGAAGCGGTGCCATCGTTTTATTTTATAAATAATAACAGTATTAATGATGAGACTTATGCTCTCTTAAACTGAACTTTGAGAGGGTTGTTGTCACGATCAATGACAAGCCACTGGTTTCCATCTTGGTCGGTATAAGTACCCAGTGACCCGCACACAGGCCTGCAAGTCTCGCACACAGCAGGACAGAAAGCCAGAACATAAACATTATCATCGTCACTTTCACTTTCACTTTTGTCGATCCGAAAGTAATCCAAGTCGATTGAAGAAGAGGAGGAAGTGGAAGCGCCTGTGTAAACGAAATATTTGTTCAGCTCAGAATCTGATTGAATCCTCCATCGCGTGGACTCCACACAAATTGTTACGGCGGCCGCCTCCACCTTCAAATCGGCACCCTCGCTGATGGCCTTCACGTATTTGTAAGGCGTGAATACCATGGGAAGGCCTTCCTCCTCCTTATTGTAAACTACGTACATCGGACAGGTGTTATTGCGCATCTTCAAACCAAGCCCACCGCCATTGACAGGTAAAATTTGGTACTCGGTACCGGTTACCAAAGGTGTGTTAACAATGTCCAATACCACATCGCCATAAGCGAAGGGCAGAATTGTAGCCACCACTACAAAACCCCTGTCAAAATTAAAGCCGTTAGTAGCTTATAACAATAACAGATTCGATCATCACAGTGCATTGGAATGATAAAAAAAACCGAGTAAAACAAAAGAAATAACAGTACCAGATTGCTTGCGAGGAATACATCTTCATCATTATAGTTTATTAAAGTTGAACTGTTTCCAAACTTCAGTGCGTGATACTTATGCCCCTTCCCCACGGTATACTTATATAGAGTGAAATGAGGAAGCAGATTACAACTATCCTCCCACGTCTTGAGACTTATCACATTTTGAATTCGAATGGCGGCTGAAATCCTGAGAGTCGTTGAATAGTGTTCAACACAAGCTGCTTAATGTTTAATGTTTATTAACCATCTATCGAGCAGAAGAATACAAAACACTTAGTAACCATAAAATTGTTTAAACAAGGCGAGCAGAAGAATACAAAACACTTAGTAACCATAAAATTGTTTAAACAAGGCGAGCAGAAGAATACAAAACACTTAGTAACCATAAAATTGTTTAAACAAGGCCAGCAGAAGAATACAAAACACTTAGTAACCATAAAATTGTTTAAACAAGGCGAGCAAGTCATTCTTTATACGTACGAAACGAATTCTTGTTTGTTAATTGTCCACTCTCTCTTGGTCAGATTTGTACGAACACGTAATTGGGATTAGAATTACAAAGGGTTTTTGCTTCCTCCTTTCGAAACAAATAAACTTTTCAATCTAAATTTCAATTTTGTAAGTGTAACAATGAAATATGTTCTTATTTTTTTATAGAGTAACAAGGTTGGAACCTGTTTATTACAAATACACGTTGTAGTTATATTCCATTAAATTAAGGATCAAACATTAATTAGCTGAAAACGCATATGACAAATAACATAGATAGGTTAAGGTACCAATACAAAACGCACATGGGAGAGGTTACAAAAATTTTATAAAAAAAAAAAAAAATCAAAGGCCTAGTATTAAGGTGTTACATAAATAATGATTATATCTGTCCGTCCACATTTAAGTAATTTTAGTCATATGCAAAACAATAAAAAAAGACTTACATAATATTCTAAATTTTAAGTAGTAAATTATTATTAGAGGGTTTTACAAGAGACACCCAACAATTTGGTTCTCCATGTTTTATTATTTGCATATTCATAGTCTATCCCATAGGACATATCCACTGTTTTTTGTCCCCATGTTTTATAGAGTCTATAACATCTCGTTAGAATAGTACAAGATCATCTTCCCTCTTATATAGAGGGAGTTGGTGTCCATGTAGGTCAATCACCTCTATATGTTTAGGGAGTATTACAGAGATTTATAAGACTCGTATTAGTGGTGAAGGTGGATGGAGTGCAATTGTTTTTGCACACATCATGATAAGTATATTAAAGAAAGAAAATGATCCAAGAATGCATTATCTGAAAGCTAATAAGGAATGTAAAATAGTTTTTTTTTTAAATATGGGGAAGCTATTGGAGGATTAAGAAGAATAATTCAATAATCTAGAAGTTGATGCAGAGAAGGTGAAAAAAAAAGAAGAGATAGACACACTATAAAAAGAATAGATGTGAACTATATTATAAGGAGCATGGATAATTATGGTGGATTTGAGAAGCCTTTACTCAATTAAAATAAACATACTAACATTAATAATGAGAAATAATCTATGGGGATTATTAATACTCATGTTTTTTTAACTAATGTGTTATTGTAGTCTGTGTGCAAGTGCAAAGATGGAGAGGAAGGAGGCATTCAAATAAGCCTTCCAAGGTGAAGAGAGTGAGACACTTGAGTTCATAAGAGGTTAAGATGAAAATAAAAAAGAAGAGCCATTAAATAACATCATGAAGAAGAATCCATAATAGATGTATGTAGGTTCTAGGAGAAGATATGATAGCCATGACTAAAGAGTAGATAAAAATAGATTAGAGTGACAGAGGGAGGAATCTAATAGTAGTTTGGATAGTGAATGAATAAATCTAAAAAGGAATCACAAATATATATATATATATATATATATATATATATATATATATATATATATATATATATATATATATATATATATAAATCAAATGGTCAATTGGAATTTATGGCCATACTCTTAATCGAAGGAAAAATATGGCTCATTTATTAAAAAAAATACTAGTAATGTATGATAATTTAATGTTTTGAAAATCAATGCAAAAATTCAAAGTACACATCTTCACAAATAGTTTGCATCCCTAAAAGGAGGAGGGTAAATCATCCTTGGGAGGTTGGGAACTCTACATGGGAGATTCAATTGAAGGAGGATAGGGTGCCACCCAACCATCCCAAGTGGTATCTAGGGAACTAAAGATAGTGATGTCCCAACTATAAGGCCACTAAACAAAGATACCAACCAAACTATCTCCCAAAATAGTGGAGCTCCACCATAATAGGTTGTCAGCAGATATCCCACAAAAATATACAAGGTTTTACATAGTTTCTTACATGACATTTGATAGGCTGAAATATTTCAATTTCTATGAGAGTGGAGATTAAAAATATGTCTTAGATAGTTTTTAATATGCCATTTGTGTATTTGATAGTTCAATATGTATGTAGTAGAGTTTAGATATTTAGTTAGTTTTTAATGATTTTGTGGGTTTAAATTTTTGTGTAGTTTTGATAGTTCAATGTGTATAGACCATTTTTTTGGTTTGATACTTTTTTTTTTGCATTATAGTTATTCTTATTATGACCAAAAACTGAGGACTTTAAAATTAGTTAAAATATTTTTTATTTTTATTTCATTTTTAATAAATTTAAGTATGATCAATAACAATAGATGTATCACATCATTTCTCTAACTCATAATTTGGGAACATTTGTTTTGTTGAATAAAGTAATCAGTGTCTATTGATGGAATTATTTAAAAGATAAAACCTCACTGATACATCCCAATTTGGATGGTAGATTATGTTCAAACTATATTTTTATAATTTGTCTAACGAAGAGATCATCCCTAAAAAATAAATTTTTAAATGCATTAATATAAAAAAAAAATGATTTGATTTGTTGAATATGAGAGATTGGTTTGATTTTAAAAGAATTTTTTAGTGTATACATAAATACATACATACATACATACATACATACATACATACATACATACATATATATAATTTTAGAGAATTATTTTACATAACTATAATAATTTTTTTAATTTTAATTTAACATTCTATTAGGTATTTGTTTCCACCAACTGCATAGTTTTTTTAATATTTTAATTATTATGTTATTTTTCTACTAAAAACATTTCATTCAATTTGTTGAATATGAGAGATTGATTTGATTTCAAATGAATTTTTTTATTACATATTTTATTTATTTTTACTTTAAAATAGTTATTTTTCATAACTTATTTTTTTTTAAAAATTAATTTTAATAGTATATTAGGTTTTTTTCCAAGAATTAAACTAAATAGTTTGTTTAAAATACTTTTATATTTAATTTTAAAAATTCAATTATTATGTTATTTTTTACATAATAATGAATTATTGTTTATTTTAAATGTTTTGAATTATATTTAACTTATGATAATGAAATATATGCATGGTTATGTACTTGCTTTGAGATATAATATAATGCATACTAGTTTAGTTATATAAAAAGCAATGAAGTTAAGACAAAAAAATTTGATAAACATATTGTAAGTTTTAACTAATTATTGAGTTTATTATGTTGTCAAAAATTTATAACTTTTATAAAATAGGATAATCTAATATCTAACATGTTTTTAATCACACAACTAACTTACCTTTTCCATAGTTAGAAAATTTAAAATGTTTTGAGTACCCAATTGATTTTTTTTTAGTTTGGAAAAATAAACATTTTGGTTCTTCCTCAAAAAAAAATATTGTGTATCTCTAAGAATTTATATTTCAGTAAATGATTTGATAATAATACATTTTTTCCATCATTGACATTAATTAAAAATTATTTATTTTATTAAATTTAAATGATTGATCTTAATTGAATAATTAAAAATATAAATTTTAAATTGATTGATACCAAAAATATCCCATTTGCTTTGTTGAATAGGAGAGATTGATACCAAAAATTATTGTAGTCTTTTAATTTAATGTATATTATGGCTTTATTTTTTTCGGTGAGGGATGATACATTACCACTAAATACACATCATACTATACAATCATCCTTTGCCAATTTTCATTTATTGTGTGCATTAACCAATGTAATAATTAATGGTGGTATGTGCTATCAATCTTGGTAAACACATATGATGTCAAAAGGGAATATTCCTAAATAACATATGTATAATATTCTATTATTTATTTGCCAAATCTTATGTTAAATTTTAGAATTGAAAAAATAATATATAATTATTAAATTTTCATTAGTTGAACAAAAATTGAATAATTTAAAATCCATTAGTCCTACCTTTCCAAGGACTAATAATAATAATAATTTTCTCTTATATAGATTTTATAAGCCTTAAATCTTTATTTATAGTTTTCTTCGACTTTGTGCTAATCTAAAAAATAACCACATTTTTTTAAAAAATTAAATATACTTGCACATAATGTTTGAGCCCAATGCTAAACATATACACTAACACATTTTGCATAAATATGCAATAATGATATTTTGGTTATATCAATAATTAATCCTATAAGATTAATATGACTAAATTACTAAATTATTCCCTTATTATTTTACCAAGCACATGCCAAAGTATGTTAAGGTCTTATAGGTTATGGACCTACAATCTAAATAAGGATTTTCACTTCCCATCTCTAAAATATTTTGGTGGCTATTAATTTATAGAACTCTATAATTTTAACAAATCATATTTTATCAAAGAATATTATTCCTCATACTATTATGATTTTTTTTAATTTCTTATGACCAATTCATTCTCTAAATTTATTTTCTTGTAGATTGTATGATCAATTTTGTTTTCTTATGGTAGTCTCTCTATTTCATATTGTATGCAGTCCACTTAATATTAACTTTTCAGGGGACCTTGTTTTATGATGGACTCTTTTTATATTATAATGAAAATTCATCACAAGGTGTTAGTCCATTTTGACATGGATGCATTTTGACATGGTCTCATTTTGGCTGGGACTGCTTCATTGTTGATTATATTTTTATTTTATATCATCTGAGGTTTATTTTATATGAGTTTGTTGTAGAGTATCTATCCACCATGGTTTCCCTTATGTGATTTTTGGTTCTTTCTTTTGGTCATCACAAATTTAATTTATAAATGTGCCCCTTTTCACTTTTTAATATTATAATATTTTCATTTTATTTCATGTACATTTAGATGATAGAACACACTTAACATGATTATAATCTCTTATATTTATGTGTAATGTTCCTTATAATCTTACTTATATTTAGGTCTATAGTTGAGCATTAATTTAGGATAAATCGATTGATTAAGAAACTATATTATTATATGATTGAGATCATTTTTGTTTCATGTACCATGTCATTATTTTATATTGGATCAATATAAAATAATTTTGTATAGTTTATAAACATTTTATTATTATTATTATTATTATTATTATTATTATTATTATTATTATTATTATTATTATTATTATTATTATTATTATTATTATTATTATTATTATTCATCATCATCATCATCATCATCATCATCATCATCATCATCATCATCATCATCATCATCATCATCATCATTATTATTATTAAAGAGGTGTCATGATGAGTCTATTTTATTTGTAAGAAACAAGGGTTTTTAAATTTATTCAAATATAATTATATATTGATGATGAGATGAATTATTAAATATTTATATATTATCCATAGGAGTGGTATTTGAGTTTACACAATAAGAGTGGATATATAGTAAAGGACAACCATATTGAATGGACCCTAGTAATAGTATTGGTGATGGTAGTCACCTTGTATACATTTGGTTTATGTGACACATTGACTACATGAAAATTTGAAACCTTATACCATGATGACATAAATATAATGGAAGCATTGTTTTTTAATGTGAAATTTTTTTACATGACCATGTGGTAATATAAATATGCTTCATGGCCACTAAGGTATACATGTGACAAAGTGAAAAGGAAACATAAATTATAAACAAAAAATAAAATAGATCTCTATATAAATGATAATTATGAATTATCATTAATTGAAACATAACCCACATAGTGGATAAGTACATAGAATCCTAATAATATGAAAGAAACATTTATTATATAAAACTAATCAAACTATTGACCAAATGGTATCTATGATGGATAACAACCAACTGGTATTAAATAGAGTAATGACCGATGAATATAGTAGTTACAATCCATGCTAAAGGATATCATAGTGACTACCAAGTCTTCAATACACAAGTAGAGTATGAAAAAATAGAATAAGATATACCTTAGTAGACAAGAAAATTGACCATATGGTCTATTAAAAATAAATATAAAAAGGTGAAAGGAGTGGCCACACTAAATATTCAATCCAGAATAGCATGGGATCACCAATCCTTGATTTAATGTGACTTAAACAAAATTACATGGATTGGTTCTAAGAATTAATTGCCACCAATAAATTTTTTGTAAAATAAAATAATTATGTATGTAAGGGAGCTCATATAAGGAAGGGGTTTAAACTTTTAGATGGCTCGATCACCCAAGAAGGGTATGTTTAGTTTGGTTCCATTGGTTAGATTTTGAAAATTGGGATGAGAAGAGTTTAGTAATGATATAATGAAGTGGATACACATTGAATTCAAGGTATAATATATGTGAGTTATGAGGAAGAATCACAACCTTATTAAGATAATTTTTATTACTATTTTAGAGCCTTTTTCCCTTTTATTGAAGGTTATGGATGAATTTAATGATATGAAAATCTCATTTTATAATTCTAATATATCTTATTTTAAATGTTTGAAATTCATGATTTTTCACTTTTGTTGAATTATGTGGTTTTACTCAATGATATATGGATATTATTTATTTATGTAAATTTATGTGTGTGTATTTGCATTTTATGACAATAGTTGGGTTGTCTTATTTAATTTCACTTATTCTTCTCTTTGAATTATGTTTACCATCCTCTATTATCTATTTGGGTATCTTAGAAGAACCAAAATAATAGATATTACATCCAAAATTACATTCACATCCAATAAAAATCATTGTTACATAGCTAAGAGGCCTTTGCAATGGTGTTGGGAGAGGTGGTTAAGTCCCAAGGCTAGTGTTTTTGGGGGTATTGATTCCCTTAGGGGTTTTAAACTCCACTATAGGAAAAATACTTATTATTTAACATATGACTACATGTCATGTGACAATGCATGGATATATATTAGTTGTGGTTTTAGTAACCTATTTTAATATAAAATTTTATTATGCCTTTAACTTATAATATGTCTATAGATATGTGTGGCCAACCTATGGCCTACATAATATTTATCCTATCTTATTAAATCTATCTATATTATAATTTTTTAGTAGGGTTAGATTATGGAGAAACCATAGCCTAAGTAAGGTATAAATATGAGGTGGTGGTCAGTACTTGACCACCATATTATGAATTATATTCTCATTGCATGTTTATGGAGGTTTTTATCTCAAATTGGCATAGTTACAATTATCAAGTCTTATTCTCTATTATCAATTATTGTTATGGATTTTATTTCTTTGATATTATTATTGTGATATATTATTATTGATTTTAATATTTAAATTTCCTATTTTGAATTTATTTGATCTATCCAAGCAATTTCATTACAAGTGGTATCAGAGCTCTTTCTAAGAAACCAATTTTTTTCCAAATCTATCCAATTTTTTTCATATTTTCCTTTTAGGTTATAAAACATGTTTTAAAAGTTTTAAAACTAATAGAAATTTTTCATTATAGTTTAAGAGGTTATCTATTTTACCTAATTATATAAAATGATGGGTTATGTCCCAATCACAAGCCATTAGACAATTGTGTGTGTGTGTGTGTGTGTGTGTGTGTGTGTGTGTGTGTGTGTGTGTGTGTGTGTGTGTGTGTGTGTGTGTGTGTGTGTGTGTGTGTGTATTTGTGATTCCATGTACCTTTGCATAAATAAGAATGATCAAGTGTTTTTTTGAAGCTTAGCCATAGGAAAACTTCAATCATTTGTTTCTTTTGGTACATCGATAAGTGGTTATTCATAAGAAGTTACAACATATCTTGAATATGAAATAGTGTAATACAAGTATAATTAACTTTCTTAATTAGTTATTTGAAACATTTAGATGACATTGTTTAAAATTTGTATAATTTTAAATGTAAACCCAATACTTAGACATGTCATTTGAAATCTTTTCCCATTTTTGAGATCTAGTGTAGGAACGAGTTGGGGACTAAAAAAATTAACTCATAATCTAAGAATAATTTAAATTTTTCATCACTATAGTAGTACTTTAATTTTTTTTTTAAATTAAATGTTTTTGTATAAACCCTTGTATAAATTAACAACTATTTGATTCATCTCATAAATATGATCACAATGGTATAATCTTCTACTACACTTATTTTATACCCCCACAACCCTAAAACTTATCTCCAAATCTAAAATTATTGAACCCTATGCTTTCAAATTTATGCATGGGAAGTCCAAACACCCAAAGGCACATAAAATGGAAAGTCACTCAAAGATAATTTTCAAGCAAGGAATAAATGGATTATGAAATTTTTGACTTGGGGGATTTTGGTATGGTTAACCACATCTATATAAATATACAAGGAATGGCTAAAAAATAAGATATAAACAAGGTCAAATATGAAGTGAATTTAATTAAATGATATTTATACAAGCTCAGTAAACTAGTGTAAAATATCTATACAACCTTGAATAATTTACACATAATGCCACTAGCCAAGAACTCTTTATCTGACCACATGGGCTCTTTCAACAAAAATAATCAAAGCTCAAACACTGGTTCAAGAAAAATGATACAAAATTATAAGTGAACAAGTTTTATGGTAAGGATATAGTCACTTTGATAAATTAAATGTTAAATTTATTTTATATACATAAGATGTCATTTTCACATAAGGTGTTCATGGCATCTTTGTATTTGTTACCAGATTAGTTCATTTTTTACAGATGGTTATGTGTTCAAAATAAATAAAAAAGGGACTTATTGTTACTTAGTAAATATTTACTGATGAGATACAACTATGATAATATAATTTTGTCATAAAAAACTACTTTATCCACTTGGAAAAATTGAAATAAATGGGCATTCTGAAGGATTATAATCAACAATTCTAGAACCTATCTTTAAAATTGGATGACATCAATAAGATAGTTTGAATTAACTATTATTGAGTGGGATGAAGGATAAAATACAAATTGATGTTCACATATTTAACCCAAGTTTTTAAATCAAATTCCATGATCTTCATACATAGGTGTAGTAACCTAAATATAGTTATGAATAATTTATTATATTAGTTTTGGCCATATTTCATTTTAATTAAGTTGGGTACTTAATCAATACCTATTTCATTACCTCAATGTATCCTAAGCACCTAATAAAACATGTTTTATTTTATAAATTAATATATGTCACATATATAAGTTTTCATATATCCAAATAAACCTTTAAGTATTTGTACAACCAATCTAGGACCCATATTTCACATATTTTGCTTCAGGACAAAATCAACTAATCAGGATAATAGTGGGAGTATGTTTTATCCCTTCTAGGTTGATCATGTCCTTTGCTCCTCTAATAGCCAATTTTTAAAAATAAACCCTCCCTTACATTATGATATATTTTTTTAGGTTTCCTATTTTTTGATTTCCCCTTTTGGATTGTTACAAAGGCACACTTAAGTCACATATTCTACCACTTGGTAATTTTAATATAGAAGAATACTTACACTATTGCACATTAAGCAAAGCTTCCCTATATTTACAAATTATGATTCTATTCATTACAATCATTCCTCAACCAAGTGAAAGTCATAATTTATTTAATCTAAAGTAAAGCATGGTCAAGTGTTCAATACATTTATAGATGCAATCATATAGTCAAAAGAGCACAATTTCACAAAGCAGTCTAAGTGGGTGAACTATGTGGGCTTGATTCCATCATTATAATATTGGTTATGTAGGTAGTAATTAATCATTTAGGGGGATGATTTGGTCTAGAATATCCTAATTACACTCTTTTCAATACTCTCCTTAGTTGTTTTATCATATCATGTGCAAATATTCACCTAGAAATCATAATTTGAGAACATAGAGCCTTAATTTTTTTAATAAATAGATATTTCACTTAGTTATAGTATGAAAACCAATTCTTATTCATGTTAAATCTATATTTTACTATTTTATATTGTTCATACATGTAAAAAACTTTGACAAGTGTAAATTTGTTGAAATGAATATGTAAAATCAATCTTCTACATACCCTTTCTCTTCCCACAAGTTTTAAAATGCAAATATATGTAAAATGGGGGCATATTACTCACACATGGAAATTAAATTATTTATATTTAATATTTTCACATAGACACATGTCATAGATTGATCAAATATCTATCCTTACTTCTATTTTTGAACCCTTGCTTATCACTAGCTTTTATTATTCTAAATTATAAAATTTTAAAAACAATTTAAAACATTCTAAATATTCTAGAAATCCAACATCGAGACATAATATTGAATATATATCTATTTTAAATAATTTTAATATGCTATTTATCTCATGATTAGTATATAACAT
The DNA here is from genome assembly GCA_037957365.1 of Torreya grandis. Lineage (NCBI taxonomy): Eukaryota > Viridiplantae > Streptophyta > Pinopsida > Cupressales > Taxaceae > Torreya > Torreya grandis. The sequence goes on along the minus strand of JARHVA010000013.1, from coordinate 8,844,843 downwards.
ACTCTCTTTCTATTAGACATGAATTCCACTAATATTTTTTAGTGTTATATTATACAAACATATTTTATAGGGACTAAGATGTTGGACTTATCTCTACCTAGTAGTTTTAGTCAATTGGGAGAATATTATTCATAGTTACATTATTTATAGGTTTTATAATTATACGTATCCTATACTTATGATCTATATACTTCTTTAAAATTTCTTGAAAACATCTTTGCCTTACATTGTGTATATAGATATGTTATTTTCTAGGTTATGACCACATTACATATACATGATGTAGACTATGTTTTATAGTTCTATGTTTCATTAATGCTATTAAGTTTACATAGTATATTATATCTTGCTTGTATATTATGTACATTCCTTGGCCCTTGGGTGACAAAACTTCTTAATCATATCCATGAGATATTTTTTGTTATGTACGACATTTGAACATGGATAATACTTTTAGTGTTTGGTCTTTTTTATGTGATACATTTGAACATGTCCCTAGATTAATACATTATACTTGTCCCTTGCATGTTTCCCTTGGTCTTTTATGTGAAATTTATAGTTTATTATATTAAAAAAATCTTGTATATGCACCCATAATCTTTTTGTATGACATTATGTTTACTTTTTGTGTGTGATTTTTGAGCTTGTTAAGTTTGAAAAGTTACATGATCGATATCATACACTCATGAACATAAAAAAGACTAATTATATTGTTATGAGATTCATTGATACATATAAATAGGCCTTACCTCATATGTTACATACATAATTAAAATGATGTAAACATTACTACGTTGACATATGTATTACATATGTTACAACATTCAATGATTACATCTTAGATCTTCTTGAGATTTAATCCAAATATAAATATAAAAATAAGTGTGTCTACTCAAAAGTTTTTTTTGTTCTACTAGGGTTTCCTCCATGTATGCCATTGAGTCAACCCTTTATTTTTTATCATTCTAGCTTGTTTCATACAGTGGCCCTTAATAGGTTGCCTATGGAATTTACATTTATTGCCTTTTAGGGTTTTTTTCCTTTAGATGAGGCCAACCTATTTAATTTATTCTCCTCATTATTTATTGATTATTTTAGTTGTCAAGAAGAATGGTTGATTTTCAAGTAATGGCCCATTGAAAGTGCCCAAGGAAATTTGTCTTAAAGGTCTACCATGAGGTAACTCTTTGGAACCTGGTGTTATTTTACCCATTCTAGAAATTAACTCCACTTGTCAATGGCTAGAATATTTCTATTTGATAGGTTATTTTATGGTTTGATCTCCCTCTAAAAGTATGCTTAGGTTCTAGGTTCAATCACACTAGATAGCTCATGGCATAAATCTTGAGAGCATCTAGAATATGACCAAGGGTTTTTCTCTATTCCATTTTGTCAACCCTTACCATATAGGAGGTATCTTCCATAAGTCTGACATATGGTATGTTAGGAACTCTCTCATGGTTCTCTCCCCTTAGACATGAGACTTTGTTGTCTCAGATCCCACTATTCTCAAGGTCCTAATTTGGGTAGAATTTCTAAGTCTTTTTCTCCCTTGTTGGCATTTTATTCACCAAATAGCTTCCTCCATAGGTTAGGTTATTTTCCATGAGAAAAATAGGTTCTACTATATTATACCATAAAATTATGTTTGTGTATAATTATACCTCTCCTAAGACCTCAAAGAGTTTGTGGAAATTCAATTTGGGGATGTGAGACACTCTAAGCAAGTCCCGTATATCAACTTGCCTAACATGTATTTTTTATGCCAAGCCACCGACCATAAAATTTGTGACTATCCCATTTAGTTATCCCACAATAATGCACCCAACCACTCATCCTTTCCTCCTAATCCATCTACAAAAGCTATAAAAAATCTAGCTAAGGATGGTTAGACTATAGTAGGAAAGAATAACATCTACACCAAAGCCATGAGCTCAAGTATAGGAAATCATAAAGGAGGCCACCTGTCAATAAGTAATGGCACACAAGAATAGGCTCCTATCAAGAAATATCCTTCCTAGGATAAATCCTTGAAAGTAATAGAAAAAACTTGGGTCTTAAAAACCCCTCTTATTACCAATGTTTTATCCCAAGGTCTTGAGGCTCCTTTGCCCAATTATTTTGGTTTTTTAAACTCACATCCAATTGATATTCTAATTCTTACTCAGTGGGATACACCCAAATGCTCTCACAACCTTCTTAAGAGTCATGAAGAGTTAGAGGAAGGAGAGTATCAGGTTGATCCTACTGTGAGGAAGCAATTTGATGATTTTTTAAATTCCAATAGTGGGCACTTTTTATTGAACCATTATGATGCCTTAGAAGGCCTAAACTCTGATTATATGTCTCTTGACACCTATCATCTTTGAATTTAATTTTTTGTAATTTTTGAGTTTTTATATACCCAAAATGCAAGTTTGTTGTGCATGATTTCAGAAGGAAGTTTCTCGAGATGGACATTCTTTGTTTAAAAGAAGTGAAGGTAGTAGATTTTTTATTGACAATGATCAATAGCACTTTATGGAATGATAGTATTATCTTACATAGTAATCATTAATTAAGACATGTAGGTGTGATCATGTTTATTTCTACAAGGTGGTAGCTAGATTTAGTGCAATCTGGCATGAACCCAACCAATCAATTAGTTTGGCCCTTTTTTAGCATTAAAATCCATTCCTTTGGATTTAATAATATTTATGCCTCAAATTATGCCATTGAGCATACCCTTTTATGGTAATGGATTTTGTATGATTTCCCTAATGCTCATTGGGTCATATGTGATGACTTTAATATAGTGGCATCTCCTGAAGACAAAGTGGACCACCTACTAATGCATTGGGTAGTTGGTGAAAGGGAAGCATGATATTATATATGCACTAAATGGGGATTTTATGACCTTAATTTAATCTAACAATGTATATACAGAGTGTGGTACACTTGGATCAATCTCAGAAAGGGCCCCACTCAAATTTTAAAGCACCTAGATAGAGCAATGATGTCCACCTAACCTTATTTTTTCTTTGATAATGGTTTTTCTCTTCTGGTGTAGGTAGTGATGAATTTTGGGCTTTTCGATCACTCCCCCATTTGATCTTGAGTGATATGGTAATCCATTAAACCTAAGGTCGATAAAATGTATTTTTTTCTAAACACCTCCCTACCCAAACATGGTCCCACTGTGGTGCACATTTGTATAATTTAGAATTTGTATCCCCATCAATCCCAAGATTCTATTTGGATCTTTGGTGGGATGATACCATCGAAAGGACCTCTCACTTTTTGAGAATCTATGGCTTCTAATTTGATAAAATTTGAAGATACTCTTACTCTACTACTTCTTCAAAGCTTAGTTGTGGAAATTTATCACTAGAAAAAGATCCCTTCAATGAGATATTACAAGGCATAGTCTCTTATTTTTAGCATCATATATAGACAGTAGATAATTGAAATGCTTGGGGAGTTCAAATCAAATCTATAATCCACTAGATCAAGATAGGGCACAAAGCTTCCAAAGAATTCTTTCAAATGATTTGAGCCAAAAACTTGAAGTGAAAAATCTAGGATATCTTTGATACTAGAAAAAACTATCAAATACACCGTATATTCTTCAAGTTTTTATCATCCATTATCAACAAGTGTTTAGAGCTCAATCACCCTCTATAGATCATGATATCTCCCTTCAATAGTGCCTTACAGTGATGCCTTGTAAACTTACTACCACTCAATGGGTGGCTTGAGATAGGCTCCTCACTATGGATGATTTGCATGAGGTAGTGTCTCATATGGAAAATAACAAATCTCCTAGCATTTTTGGTTTCCCTTGTGAATTTTATAAAACCCTTTGGGATCTTGTGGGTGATAAATTACACCATGTTATCAAGAGGCCTTTCACAAACATTCTCTAGGAAAGAATATAAATAAATTAAACATTAAATTCATACTTAAGCAAGGGGATCCCAAATTTATCTATAATTGGTGGCCAATCACCCTCTTGAATGTTTCCTATAAAATCATTATCAAATCTTTATCACTCTAGTTGTGTAATCTATTACTACACATCATTTTCCTTGAGCAAACATGATTCATCAGAAGTAGATATATATTAGATAATATCATTGTAGTTTGGGAAAGAATGAACTATGTTATAAGGTCTACGCAACAATCTATGTTCATAAAAATTGAGTTTGAAATTTATCACCCATGTTTACTACCCTTCATGATATGTTCCTTCAAAAAAAAGCATGGTAAAGCACTCAAGACATTTATTTCAGCATTCACATAGTCAAAGAAACCCAATTACATAAAGCACTCTAAGTGGGATAACTACATGAGAGTGATTCCTTCCTTGGATTATTTCATACATAGGTAGAATTTAGTCATTGTGGGGATGAATAGGATCACCTCAATCCAATTACATTCCACATTTTTATATTTGTATATTTTTAATCATTGCATTCCCTATTAGGATTTTCACCTTTGAAAAGTTATTTTTGAGTCTTCTTCACACTTTCAAAGGTCAAATATTCACCTATATAATTAAATTAAGTTGTCTCCCAAGTGATCATGACCTAAGTTCTTCAATTTTATCAAAATAAAGTATCAACCAGTTTGGGATAATAGTGGTAGTCAAGTTTGACCTAAGATGGCCAATTTTGTCCTTCTTTAGTTTCATCTCCCACTTTTGGGCACTTAAGAAGTTTGTTCCTATTTTAATATTTGAATTGTATATTACTCAACACAATCAAATGTAGGACATAAAAGACTAATTTTATCATTTAATTTGATAGTTAGTATATTTTTCATTCAATTTCACTCTGTCTAATTCAATCTTTTACTTTCATTCTACTTGTCGTAAGTTAATTTTCAGCATTCTACATTATTCCATTCAATTTATCTAAATTAAGGTTAATTCACTTTTTAATCAAAATTTCAATAAAATAGTAGGTAAGAGGAAATATACCTAGTTAAATGATGATATTTTACTACTAGAATAGAAATAAGTATTCTTTCACAATCATTCCCTCTTCCTACCAAATTGAATCCTTAACAAATGTAAGAGAAATGAGAAAAAGGGCTATCTTTCAACCATGATAGAAAACATAAAAAAAGACATAAATGTATTGTGAATAAATTTTAATACATTAAAGGTGCCAATAAAGATGAATAATATGATGAAGTATCATGTTAGTGTGAGGAGGTTATATAAGAGAAATTTAAATATTCCAAACTAGTGATCTCATTCCACATACTTTCCAGTATTAACACTCCATAAAACTTCAATGTTGTGAGTTTCCTCATGAAACAAAATGTGATAGGGTTATTTAAATCAAGAAATACACATAGATTCATCAAAAATAAGTTGGAGGCATGTTTTAACTATTTTATTTACCCAACTATAGAATTTTAGGTGATGATTGCATATGACAACACTATCAATTATTCAGGGAAACGTCACAGTATCAAACTTGCTATGGGAGACTATATGTTGGATTATCCTATGTTTCTTATTCCCATGGATAGGGTAAATATTATTTTTGGATTTCAATGGCTCACAACCTTTGGCATGGTAGAGATGATTTTTTAGTATTTGTTCATGCACTTCTATTATGAAGGAAGAACATTTGAAATACAAGAACTATGGTAAAAATATCTAAAGTTTATTAGTCTTCATCAAGTGTATAATATTTTCAAAAAGGGGTAGACAAATTTCGGGCACGGTTTCTTTCCTTAGAAGTAAAACCCAAAAATGTGTCTACACATCCTAATCTATAGAATATTATTTATGACCACTCAATTTTATATGGATAAATTCAATAAGGACTACCTTCAAAAAGATAACATAGTCATGTGATTTTATTACTCTGAGGGACTCAACCACAAAACATCAAACCATATACCCATATGTCCTAAAGAGTGAGATTAAAAATATGGTACAAGAGATGTTGGAGGTGGGTATTATCAAACATATTCAAATGGAATATTCATCCCTTGTGGTCATGGTGCATAAGAATGATGATACCTTGAATATGTTACCAAATTTTTGAGAGCTCAAATAGTACACCTTCAAAGATAATTTCCCTATTCAACAAATTGATGATTTTATATATGAGTTACATGGTGTTGTCTAAGTTAAAAAATTGGATCTTTATTTAGACTACTATTGAATTTTGATTGGATATGAACATATCCATAATACATCTTTTATAATTCATAAATACCACTTATAATTATTTGGTAATTATTTTTGTTCAAGAAAATGCACCTTCTACATTTAGATTTTGATGAACACTATTATTAGGATTTTTTTCCAAAAAATTATCTTTGTATTTTTTATGACATCATAATATATATTAAAACATGGGAATAACACTTTCAGCATGTGAATCATAAACTGATAATTCTCAAACATAATTAGATTTACACATAGCCTTCTAAGTTTTATTTTGGAGTAAAATAGGTGAAGTAATTAGGTCACATTGTTTCACATGACAATGTTAAAGTATATCATCACAATATCAAAGCCATGATATAATGGTAAGTGTAAAAAATACCCAAAAAAACTCTAAGTTTTTTGGGTCTCATAGGTTACTATATTTGGTTTTTGAAAAACTATGGCATCATAACATTTCCACTCACAACTTTATTTAAGAAAGGTGTAATTCTAATGAGATTTTAATATATGAGATAAGCCCCTTCAATGAAAAAATAAGTTTTGGTTTAAAATATAGTTTTGAAATTTTTAGAATGGTTCAAATTAAATCATTGACATAATCATGGGAAAACATGCCATGCATATACACTCACATTACCAGATCAAAGTATAAATTCATATATTTTTTAGTGCATGATATAGGTTCATGCACAAGTTTCAAACATAATTCACAATTTGCATCTACATATAATTATAGATTTAATATTTATCAATGGGGCCATGATATAGATTAATGTCTAATGTTATTTTTAAAAAAATTAATACAATTTGTTAGTTGTGTACATGGTATGAGCATGGATGTCCCCATTCTCTTTTGATCATGTATTCAGGAACAAATTTGAATTGAATCTTAAATACATACACAATGGTTGATTCAAAAAAATTAAATAATGCATAACATATATTTTCATTGCCCTCTAGAATTATGTCTCTGAATACATTTTAGATTGCAACTCATTTCATGTCTTGTGTTTACAAATACCAATTGAGTTAAATTGAGGTTTATGTATTCCTAAATGGGTTTTATTTGTTTTAAAAGGTGAAAAATCAATTTGGGGATTAATCACCCTGAAATTATTCATTGGTTCACCTAAGGAACCAAAATTTCTAAATGTTTCATGGGAAGCACCATTTACCTGATAATTTAAGGAAGCATCATCTCCAAGAAACACTACAAAAGCAAATTTTGGTTTCATAGATAAAAGTGTTCCATCCCTTATTCTTATTTTAATTTAAATATCTAAAATTTAACCATTTTAAAATATCAAATTCAAGCATTTTCAAGTTTAAAATTTTAGAAATGTTTAATTCAAGATTTTTCAAATTTTATTTTTCCAAAGAACAAAACTAACTACTTCATGTTTTTTTCAAGGTTTTCTAAACTAAAATTCCCTATAACTAACTCAAAGATAAAGTGTGTCATAAACACTAAGTTATTTATTTCCTTTAAATCTAAAAATTTCATTTATAGATAGGGGGAATGTAGTAGCCTAAATATGTATGAATAGTTGATTATGTTAGTTTTGTCCTTATTTTAATTTAATTGACTTGTGAATTTTATCAGTACCTATTTTTCCACCTCAACATATCATAAGCACCTACTTGAGCCTTTTTTTTATATTGTTATTTTTCACCTACAAAAATGTTTTGATTACTAAAAACACTTTTAAAAATCTATATGGCTAATCCATGGCCCAAATTTCACACATTTCCCTTTAGGATAAAATCAAATAATAAAGGAAATAATGGTAGTAGGTTTGGTCCCCTATAGTTTGATCCTATACTTTTCCCCTCTATTGGTCATTTTTTAAAATTAAACCCTCCCTTACATTGTGATCTATGTTTTTAGGATTCCTAAAATGTGGTTTCCTATTTTGGATTGTTATAAAGTCACACTTAAATAATATATTCTATCACTTATAGATTTCAATATAAATTCATACCTACACTACTGCACATTGAGTAATGCTTTAATTTTTTTCTAATTATAATTTTGATCATTACAAGAAGTCCTTAGTCAATTCAAAATATTTCTTTAACTAACCCAAATAAAAACATGGTCAAGCATTCAAGACATTTATATATGCATTCATTGTCAAGATCCCTACTCCTAAAGAGTACAATTGATTACCTTTGTATAAGCAACTAAACACGGAATTTAACCAAAAGTAATATGTAACTAGAATTCAGAAATAGCATAGAATATCAGAGACAATACAAACTTGTATTAACACTCTTCCAGAAGGAAATACAATGAAGAAATCACACTCTTCCCACACCTCTTGGGCATACAGTAATTCTCCCTCAAGAGTTATCTCTCTCTCAATTACAAACACAATCAACTCAATAACTAAGTTATTGTTTCCACCAGTCAGTGACAGTCAACCCAATGGTTGTTGTTACCTACTACCAATCCACCAAGTACTCAAAGTACTTCAAGTAGATCTCCCTGATCTTGCTCCTTATTGTGTTGCAGATCTCCTTAACCTTATTACCCTGTAGATCTCCTTTGACCTTGTACACACACCCCTGTAGATCAACTAACCTTACTTACCATGTAGATCTCCCCTGATCTTGCTACCTGCAGATCAACTGATCTTACAATTGGAAGGATCTCTTCTTTGTCTTTGATTACAATACAACCCCATGGGTCTCTTAAATAGATCCCAAGAAAACAATAATTAGAAACACAGACTCAAGACTTAAATTAGTCTTTACATGCAAACACTCGAACCTCCTAAAATTAGACAAGTCTAATTCTGGAAACACATGCACACACATAGGTGATCAACATCAGTTCCTGTCTATCTAGAGATGACCAATTTCGGTTGATCCCTAATTGATGTCAGTAGCTTCCAATCTACCCTTGACTGACATCGGTTGGCCTGACTGACATCAGTTACTGTGACACTCAACAACCTCCTCCATTTGCATCAGTGAAGCTTTTAGCTCCACAACCTAACAATATCCCACTTGGAGATAAATAGCTGCACCTATACCTGTACTTGTACATCCTCTAATTTTGTTTCTTGGCTTGTATCCCTCTTCAAGTTCAATCTTGAAGACCAACCACCATAGTGAACACATGTCTTGTGGTGCTTCTCCTATCATCCAAGTCACCTGCCATATCTGAATCTACATACCCATGTAGAGAAGTGCTTGACCCTGCATAACATAAATACCTATTGATGGTCCCTCTCAAATACCTAAGAATCCATTGAACTGCTCTCCAGTGCTTCTTTCTCAAATTGGCCATAAACTTGCTGACAACTCCCACTGCTTGGGTAATATCAAGTCTAGTACTCATGTACTCAACCTCATTATGTGATTTAGGACATTATTATATGAACTATCCAACCATAGGTGTGCTAACTAGTTTTGCATCCTATAAATTAAACCTCTCCACTACCTTATTCACATAATCATCTAGAGACAAAATCAACTTGTGACTTTCCCTATCTCTAGAAATACTCATGCCAAGGATTTTCTTTACTCCTCCTAAATCCTTCCTGGCACATGTCTAAGCTACCTTTACCTTTAGCTCAGCAAATCCCTGTATGTGTGACCCTGCAACAAGCGCATACACTACATACAGTAACAGGATAATGTTGGGACCATTATCCAACATGGTAAAATAAACACAGTGATTACATTGACATTGACTAAAGCCATGCTTTGTCATAAACCTGTCAAACCTATACCACTGTCCTGGAGCTTACTCAAGACCATATAACTTGGCCTTCTATCTCACCTGTCCATTCTCTCCTTTCTTTAACCTAAGAATCCATTCGTCTTTCAGTGCTTTCATTCCAATTGGCAACTCTACCAAATCTCCTATTTGGTTCTCTTCTAAGGAATCAATTTCCTCATTCATGCCATGCTCCCACTATTTCTTGGATTCTACCTAGATTGCCTCTTTAAAAATTCCTAGTTCTTGACCATCAGTGAGCAACAAGTAGTATAAATAAGGGGAATAATGAATTTAAGGCTTACTTACCCTTTCAATCGTCCACATGAGCATTTGAGACTCCTTGACAACTTGTTGTCCACCCAAAATTTGTCTTAACAATGATCGATCTCAGTCATCTCTCAGTCTACACCTGACTGATGTCGGTTCCATGTGACTGACCTAACTACCGATGTCGGTGTCCACCTAATCACTGATGTTAGTTTGCTGACTGATGTCGGTGTCCACCTACCCGACATCACCAAATTTGGTCTCTACCAGACTGACATCGATTCTTGCTTGTTCGACGTCGGTTCTCACCTGATCAACATCGATTACTGTGTTTTCTTGTGAGTGATGATTTTTACTCATGAGCTCATTTTAGATCATAACCTTGTCCAAATCAACATTGCCTTGCTCAGAATTATTCAGCCTCTTGAGCTGATCTCTGTCCATCATCTTCTCCTTGAAAACTAAGGCTTTCCAATTCTTAAGTTTATCAAAAACATTAAACTTCCTCTTAATAACATGCATTCCCTTCTCGCTCATGTGACCAAGCCTACAGAGCCACATCTTTGCATCTACATCTGAAGTAGATAAAATAGAAGGAGAATCAGTAATATAAGTAGATAGATAAAGAGTACCTACTTTCTTACCTCTTGCTAATTCAAGTGCACCCTTGGAAACTTTTCAAGATTTTGCTATGAGAGTTACTGTACAACCCTCATCACCCAACTTTCTTACAAAAATTAGACTCCTCTTCAGGACTGGGACATGCATGACATCCTTCAACACCCATGTGTTGCTCGTCTACAATTTTAGCTGCACTTTCCCTTTGCCAAAAATTTGACAAGGCTTACCAACCCCTAAATAAATCTTTTCAAAGTTTCCATGGACATAATCATGGAAAAATACTCTATTTGGGGTTGCATGGAAAGAGGCATCAGAATCTAAAACCCAAGATTCTACTTTATCCAAAGAACATATAAGAGCAACCCATGCAACAATACCTGCAACATCTGCTTCTTTATTTCCTTCATGCTGATCTTCTACCAACCAATAATATTTCTTTGCATGCTCTTTCTTTCCACAATTCCATAATTGATCATTCTTGCTATTTAATTTATCTATTCTTAGTGTACTTTCTTCTGCCATTGTTTTACTCCCACTCAATCAAAAACCCTTGAGAGTGACTTGTAATCAACAAACACTTAACACACTCTGAAATGAAGGTGTTAGTGAACCAAGCTCTGATACCAATTGTTAGGATCCCTACTCCTAAAGATTACAATTGATTACCTTTGTATAAGCAACTAAACACAGAATTTAACTAGAAGTGATATGTAACTAGAATTTAGAAACAGCACAGAATATGAGAGACAATGCAAACTTGTATTAACACTCTTCCAAAAGGAAATACAATGAATAAATCACACTCTTTCCACACCTCTTGGGCATACAGTAATTCTCCCTCAAGAGTTCTCTCTCTCTCAATTACAAACACAATCAACTCAATAACTAAGTTGTTGTTTCCACCAGTCAGTGACAATCAACCCAATGGTTGTTGTTGCCTACTGCCAGTCCACCAAGTACTCCAAGTAGATCTCCTTGATCTTGCTCCTTGTTGTGTTGCAGATATCCTACTGATCTTACTTACCATGTAGATCTCCCCTGATCTTTCTACCTATAGATCAACTGATCTTAAGATTGGAAGGATCTCTTCCTTGTCCTTGATTACAATACAGCCCCATGAGTGTCTTAAATAGATCCCAAGCAAACAATAATTAGAAACACAGACTCAAGACTTAAATTAGTCTTTACATGCAAACACTCAGACCTCCTAAAATTAGACAAGTCTAATTCTAGAAACACATGCAAATGCATGCACACACATAGGTGACCGACATCGGTTCCTGTCTATTGGAGATGATTGATGTCAGCCAATCCCTGACCGATGTCGATAGCTTCCAGTCTACCCCTGACTGATGTCAGTTGGCCTGACTGATGTCAGTTACTATGACACTTAGCAACCTCCTCCACTTGCATCAGTGAAGCTTTTAGCTCCACAACCTAACATTCATATAATCAAAGAAACAAAATTGAACAAAGTACTCTAAGAGGTATAACTACATGGGATTGATTCCTTCCTTGGATTATTCTATACATAGGTAGTATTTAGTCATTGCATGGGTGATTAGGGTCAGATTATACCAAATACACTCCATATTTTTATATTTGTATATTTTCAATCATTGCATGCCCTATTAGGGTTTTAACGTGGGGGAAGTTGTTTTCAAGTCTTTTACACACTTCTAAAGGTCAAATATCTCCCTATAGAATTAAATCAAGTTGTCTCTCAAGTGATCATGACCTAAATTCTTTAATTTTAGCAAAATAAAATATCAACCAGTTTGGGACAATAGTGGATGTCAAGCATTACCTGAAATGGCCAAGTTTGTCCTTCTTCAATTTCATCTCCCACTTTTGGTAACTTGGGAAGTTTGTTCCTATTTTAATATTTCAATTGTATATTAGTCAACACAGTTAGATGTAGGGCATAAATGACTAATTTTATGATTTATTTTGATAGTAAGTATTTTTTCATTCAATTTTACTTTGTCTAATTCAATATTGTAATTTCATTATACTTGTCATAAGTTAGTTTTCAGCATTCTACATTTTTCCATTCAATTTATCAAAATTAGGGTTAATTCATTTTTTAAATCCAAATTTCAATAAAATAGTAGGTAAGAGGAAATATACCTGGTCAATTGATGATATTTCACTACTATAAGAGAGATTAAAAAAAAAATCACAATCATTCCCTCATCCTACTAGATTAAATCCTTAATAAATTTAAGATAAATTAGAAAAAGGGCTATCTTTCAACTATGATAATAAACATGAAAAAATACATAAATGTATTGAGAAAAAAATTGAATACATTAAAGGTACCAATAAAGATGAATAATATGATGAAGTATCTTGTTAGAGTGAGGAGGTTATAAAAGAGGAATTTATATATAAGTTCACTATTATACAAATTGATGATTTTATATATGAGTTACATGGTATTGTCTAAGTTAAAAAATTGGATATTCATTTAGACTGCCATTGAATTCTGATCGGATATGAACATATCCATAATACATCTTTTAGAATTCATGAAGATGACTTTTAGTTTTTGGGTAATTACTTTTGATCTAGAAAATTCACCTTCTACATTTAGATTTTGATGAACACTATTAATAGGATTTTTATCCAAAAAACTATCTTCATATTTTTTATGACATCCTAATATATATTAAAACATGGAAATAACACTTTTAGCATGTCAATCATCAACTGATAATTCTAAAACATAATTATATTTACACATAGCCTTCTAAGTTTGATTTTGGAGTAAAAGAGGTGGAGTAACTAGGTCACATTTTTTCACATGACAAAGATAAAGTATGTCATCACAAGATCAAATCCATAATATAATGGTAAGTTTAAAAAACACTCCAAAAACTCTTAAGTTTTTTGGGTCTCATAGGTTACTCTAATTATTTTTTGAAAAACTATGACATCATAACATCGCCACTCACAAATTTATTGAAGAAAGGCTCCCTACACTAGAACATAATTTCTTATAAGGCCTTTGGAAAGTTGAAATGGGCCATGTGCACCACTCTTATTTTAGATACCTTACTTTTTTTAAATAATTTCATTATTGAATGTGATGTGATAGAAAATAGAATGGGGAAAATACTCATATAGGAAGGGAGACTCATTACATTTGAGAGTCATCAACTCGAGGAGAAAATATAATTAAATAAATCTATGAGAAAATTATGATGGCTATTATCATGTAGTAAAACAATAGAGACTTTATCTAATGGGTAAATGATTTAGGGTAAAAATATATCATGATGGCCTCAAATATTAAATATAAAATAGTATTCATAATAAGAAAAACAAAATTAGGTAAATAAAATGTTGGGATATGATTTTTAAATCATATATAATAAAGTAAAAGAGAATTTAGTGGGAAAAAGGTGAAAAAGTCTCAAAAAAACTAGTGAAAGAGAAATCTTATTGGAAAAAAGGTGTCTAATTCTCAACAAACACAATCATATATTTATACCACACCTTTTGAAAATATATCATGTAATTATTAAATAAAATAAATATTTTGACTTGTATGTTTAAAATAATTTGAAATATGGATGGTTTTGAGGTACAGGCATTTGATAAGGAAACTGGACACTGGCATCAATGCTAGTGTCCCTCTGAAAAAAGTAAGTCTTTGGTAGGGTAGAAAATTTATAACGGTATGAAACTGAAAATGAATAATATAGATCATATTTTAAGATTTTTTTAGTGTACAAGCGATATGAGTTATTATAATGATATGTTCATTCCATAAGATAAGCAGTTAGGCATAGTGAGATGATGAATGTAAGCCTTTTGATATTGAGAGGGTCTACAATTGAAGGGTAGAGCCCTAGCTAGTATTTTTCAAGTGTATTTCAATTGTAAAAGACTAAAATGACATATAATTATACTTTATGATCTACATTCCCCCCTAAATTTAATAATGCATAAGGATGAAATTACTAGGTTAAAATAAATAAATGAGTACTGTGGGTGTGTATAACACACCTTGCCTTTGCTTGAGCCTTAATGAATTTTTTAATAGTGTATGACCTATAACTAAGAGAATTTTATAGTATACACTAGGTCATGTAATATGAATTTGAATAAATTAAATGATTTTAAAATTAAAGAGAGAAAAAAAGGAGTAACATGTGTGTCAATGCAACCATGTTGCCCTTGGTTCTTTGCTTTGGTAAATATGTTTCCTTATGAAAATTTTGAGATAATAGAAGTTCAAACTTGAAACTTGTATATTTTAAGAGTGAAATTTGTAAGGTATTTATGCTCCTAATTTGGTTCAAATTTGATTTGTGACATGACCATTGAGATCACTAAATCTCAATCACATGACTCAAGTGAAAGTATAATAAATCTAATTTAAATGGTATAAACAACTTAACATACAAAAGGGAAGTAGTTCTAAGTCTATTGACGGCATTGAATCTCAACCAAACTACTTAAATTAGCCAACTTCTATAGATATTAAATGTTTAAAATGGTACTTCTTGGCAAAATATTTTGAATATGTATTTATAATTTTTAGAAAACTTGCATGGCATATGCACCTCTAATGTGTCTCAAGCTGAAGTATCTATCAAAATGTAACTTCTAATCTATAAATATATATATGATATTTTTCTCAAATATGAAAAACTTTTTCCCAAAATCTATCAAAATTAGTGCCAAATGTATAGGATTCTAACCCATGTACATCTAAATCATGTAAACTATATGAAAATATACCAACAATATATGTGTGGAGTCATGTCTCTATGACACTCCCCACTAATATTCCCCCCTTTTGGTGTGAGGGAAATGGAATATTATAGTCACCTTACCTTAAAAACATAATATAACTATATTATGTTTGTATGAATTATGTAACATATAAGAGTAACATGACTAAGTAGATGTATCAATGAATATCATAGTATGTTATCACAACATGCCCTAAGATACATGATATGGATCATGAAAATGTCTAAAAAGTAACAATACAAGCTCAACAAATAATGAATCACACACACAAGGGAACTCAGTGTCACACAAAAGGGGTCTAAGGAGCCCACAAATAAGGGGTATGTTCAAATGATGCACACTTTAATAGATGCCATATTAAAATTTCCAAATGTAAAGAAATAAAAATCAATGGTGAGTAGCCAATAAATAAGGAACAATTTCAAATTTTCCATGAGAAAGACATTAGAAAACATTAATTACTCGCAAGTAAATGACAATATGAATAAATGAAGTATAAGTAACCAACATAAGCATATCATACTAGTCCCTGCATATATGTGTTAGCAAAAAATATCATGTAACATAGTGTATCAAGTATATGATATAATATTTAAACATGTGTATAAGCATTGGTATATAATTTAAACATGATAATGTAAAAGTGATCATAAAATAATATAACATGTATCAATCATGATCAAGGAAGCTGATTCCCCCAATGTTGTGTGTCATGTGGGAAGAGGAGAGGACCAACATGTGTATGTGTGTGTATCATGGATCTAATGTGTTCATGTACACTCAAGCACATGTAAAACATATGTGTATATAAAATAATTGATATGATATCTACTAACATAAATTAAACAACTTATATGTCAAGAAACTACTAAACATGTGTATGCTAAATAATTTTTGTATTTTTTATTTTATTTGAATTTTTTCTATTTTATTTGAATATTAAAGTTTTTATATTTTTTTAATTTTTATAAGGAAAAATATAGCCTATGATCCCATATAAGGGATGCTCATATGAAGATCTAAAATCAAAATATGGTACATCAAACTAATGATACTACCAAGGGGATGGATGTATAGTTGTCATATCTAAAACTGTATAATCTATGGTACTCTACATATGTCTCATAAGACTCTATGGTCATGAAGAGTTAATAAAATAAGTAGTGGTTATTATAAATAATTATTTAGTGCTCTATGATTTCTTTGGTACAATTGTGATTGGAACATGTTTATTTGATCCTAGCAATTGGGTGTACCATGTATGTATAAATGAAGACTCTATGGAGTTCCATGTATATCTCTAGTGAAACCATCTCTCAAGTATCAACCAATACTAAAGTGGATTTCTTGTTACTTAACCTTTTGTGAATGATTATCCTTATTAGGTTTTATAATTATATATCTTATAATAAACTTATCTTGTTTAAGTGGATGTTCATATGGAATTTTAGAAACTATAATTACCTTATTGGTATGAATGTATTTAATAGACCTATACACTATACAAGGTATTGTGCAAAGATCCAAAGTCTTAATAATAACATATCATATACTCTTATGTATGGTATAATATAAAATGTTATGACCATATGTTCTAGACTAACTTGTAAAGGTAAATTAATCTCACAAATAACTTGTGATGTCCCATCAAATCTTCTAAAAACATTTGTCGAAGGGTATAAATAATCATTCATATATCCCAAATGTGTGAATAAGGTCATGGTACATACATTATCATTATCACCATTATCAATCATATCACTTTGTATAAGTTGATGATCAAGATATACTTTAATAAATAATGAATGAAAAATAGAATCATCATCCATAATTTCATTCTCATCAAATTTAATAGGTGTATAAACCATAGGAGGTATAATATGCATAAATTTTCTAATAATACCATATAATTGGTTCCCATAATATGGTGGATGAGTATATGCATTATATGTCATTTGAACCTCCATATTTTTCTAAAAATCATCATGCAATGGATTGTTAAACATATTTCGGTTTTAATGGTCATCAAGTTGTGACCCTAAATCCTTTTTAATATCATCAAAGGTAAGATTATGATTATAAATAATGTCTTTAATCTTGTTATTCAAAGTATAAAATATATTTTTAGGTACTCTTTGCATTTATTATACTCATAATATGCATTAACATCATATCTTTTTGATAGAGGACAATTCATATCAATCTCTATAGGAGGAAGGAGATATGAGATGACACTCCACAAGCTTCTTAAGTAATTATTTTGTAGATCCAAGTAATCTTCTAATTTTTATCTTAGGTGTATTGTATAATATTATATTATTAGGCCACTATGACATTTCATTAGACATTATGGTTTATTTGTAGTTTGGTTTGATATAAAAATTGGTAGTAGATGTAGTTAGTGTGTTTGCTACATGCTTAAGCTTGTTCAATGAAATAAGTTTCATTTTATGATATAATAAAATATGGCATATGTTATCTAAATATTTAAATTTATTAAAGATAACGGATTCATCTAATGATGTAAATAAACTTTTATTTAAAATGTCTTGAAGCTCTATATTTGTCATTGGATTTGTCAATTTTTCCAACATTGTCTTATATCACAAAACATACACATTAGCAGGTTTATTGGTTCCTTGTTTGATATTATAAATTTGTGTATATGACATATTTTTAGTGATGTTGATATAAAAAATTTATATAAATTGATATACTAGATGTTTGAATGTTTTCATGGATTGGATTGATAAGTCATAGAACTATCTTAAAGCATAGTATTTTAGGCTCCTTGGAAATAATTTGGTCAAAATTTTATCATTTTAAGCATAGTCAAGGCATGCTACATAAAAATACTAAATATGTTGTTTGAGATCACCCTTTCCATCATAAATTATGAATCTAGGTGTAACAAAACTTGTTGGCAAATGGTACAAATATATCTCAAGTGTTATAGGATTATGTAATACATCTTGTGAGTGCACCAATTGATTTCAAATCATTTTTTTCAATTTTGGTAACCTTAGATTTCAAATATTGAATAACTTGGAGAATATTTTTCATAAAAGAACCATTGGGATATAGATTTGAGATTTGAGAAGTCACCAAAGAGGATGGAAAGACCACTTATGTTGGTGAAGGCATTGGAATTGGTAACTATGTTGAAGTATTAATTTTCCCCATGGAGGATGTATCAAGAGTTTTACCATCTAAGGATTCACCACTATTGGATGTAAATGTAAGATCCTTAACATGTTTATTGATAAATTATTTTTTAACATTTAAGAATTCATTAATTAATTCTCAATTTGTATTTATATGGCTGATTAAGGCTTCTTTATCTTCCATTTCAAAATGATATTCCTTAAAATTTCCATTTTTCTAAATGGAAACAAAGATGCCAAAACTAATGAAAACAAATTAGATCACCAAATTATTGAAATCAAAAAACCTAATAGGCTAAAAACCCTATAACAAGGTAAGAGTTACATGAGAAGACATAGATGTTAGGCTCACTAAATGTTTAACCCTTTTTAAGAGGTGGAATTAGGTAGATTGATGCTCTGTATCCACTCATCAAATTTTATAAATATTTTTTTTGGAGGCTACTTGTATTGACCAATCAAAACTTTCATTAATCCTTATATCCTATATGGAATATTAAATATATTGAAAAATGACCACTTTTCTATTGATGTATTTGGACCATGCACACAGACTCTATATGGTTGTATATATCTCAAACCCTAGTTGTTTAGGTCACCTTATTAGTGGGTTCATGAATTATAGCTGACCTCAAGGACCCATTTGTTAATAACCACTATTTGCATAGATAATACTCTGAAGAGAGCCTCATACATATGTAGTTCTCACCTAAGAGTGGGTTTTTTTGTGCACAAGTGTGTAATATGCTAAATGTAAGGGCATATAATGATCTATCTTGTAAATTTATAAATACTACTCATATATATTTCATTAAGTGTTTCACACTTGTAATATGACTTCTTCTATGAATAGTATATCAATAGGGAAGAATAAGGTAATATAACTTAGTTGTGTAATTGATTAAATGAGTTCAAATAGGTATTTGATTGGTATTTTTTAGATAGATAATAAGTAGGATTTCATTTTTATTAATATTGCATGCTTTGAAAATATATCATGGAATGGTTAGATAATATAAATAGTGTGACCCATATATTTTAAAGTATTTCTAATTTGGATGAATTTTGAGGTACAAACACTTGATAAATAAACTAGACATTAATGTTGACTCTAGTGTCCCTTTGTAAAACATAAGTGTCTATTGGGGTATAAGAGTGGTGAAGGTATATAACTAATAATTAATAATATAGATCATATTTTAAGTTTAAAATAATTTATAAATGATCTAGGTCATTATAATGATAGGTTCAATCCACAAGATAAGAATTTAGGCAAAGTGAGATGGTGAATGTGCACTTTTTGACATCAGGAGGGTCTAGAACTAGAGGGTAGAGCCCTAAGTGGTATTTTTCAAGTTAACAATAATGAGATACTATATATAATAATGTTTTATTATCTACACTAATCTCTTGTCACTTAATTTTTGTTTTCTTAGCTCTTCTATTTTCACTTTCCATATTTGAACAATCCAAAAAATTAATGTATTTTTCCATATTCTATTGATGTGGTTTTTATGCACACCATTATCGTAACAAGTTAGCCTCTAACATTTTAGTATCTCAATGGAGGTGAAATCCACTCAAGGGCATAAGTTGTAGGTATTCAGTCTTAATACTTAGGTGATGGAATAATAGGCAGGACATACAGGTTGTTAACAAGGATTGTGAATGGATGAGGGGGTCTCTAAAAAGAAAGTAAAATCTAGATGATTTGGTAGTTGGAAGGTTACTAATCTCTAATGGGTAGATCTCAAAATAAACTCAAAAAGAAGGGAAGGGTAGATCAAAAAAGGAAGACTCTTATGGCTTCAAAAATTACCTCTCTAGTTGGTTTCTAAGTGGACAAGTGCTTTCAAAACCTACGTATGTTGCTAGCATCTATTGCAAACACACAATTAGACATGGTCAAGTAGTCTAGGATAATTTTGATTAAGGAAACTCACATAACTCAGTCAAATATTTCTCCTTTTAGAGAAGCTATTACACACTCTTTATTAGGAGAATATGGTTTGGGCTTAGTGAGGTATCTAAAATAGTTGTTGCACATACATAGAAAACTATATCAAATGAAAACACATTTACACACTTAAGAATATGAATCAATCAACTTACTAATAATCAATGTAATTTACTAATATTTCAATAGATTTTTCACATCTAAGACTAGAATATCAATCAAGGCAAGAAATAACTCCTTCACATATTTTACATGCTAAGAATTATTGAATCATACAACCAAAAGAGATAAGTCTAATTACACAAAGATTGGAAATAAAATACATAAACACATAAGATGATAATTGAAATTGTTTATGCTCCTATGTATTGAAATATTCTAACCTATTACAATTGTGAGTTATATGTGCTTAAATAAACTTGGGAAGGGGTAGCCTCATCCTCCAAGTACATGAAAAATACATTACATGGCATAGTTATAACTTCAGTTTGAATTGTGGTCTCAAAAACATATAAGGTTATCTTACACTTTTCAATAGTTCAAGTTAGCCTTTACAAAATCATGAAACATTTGCATGTTTACAAAATGAATTGGAAACTTTATACAATATGTTTAAATCATAATAAAACTATAAAATATACATTTCTATTAGAATGTACATGCACAAAATTGGCCTTTTAAGGCTAAGTCGACATCTAAATGGATGCATTAACTTTTGTGGGAGTTGTAGTTGTAGCCATCGATGTAGAACTGGATGTAGTTCTATCTCAAGATATCATTTATGTACCACATCATGTTATTGTCTAATTATATCCAAGTTCAAAATAAAGGGTATATATACCCTACCAACCTACCCTAAGAGATTTGCATTTTATGCCTTTATCATCGAGAAGTTAATTTTGAAATTTTCAACTTTAATCACCTTTTTTCTTGCAATGCTTAATTCTACTTCAATGTCTTTTAATGGTATCCCTTTTAAACTTTAATTGAAATTATCTGATGCTTCTTAAATAAGTTGATCAAAGTTTATCCTTCTTATTGTCTTGCCTATAGAATCCTTCCCTCTTAACAACTTCAAGTCATTCAAAACTTTTTAAGATGAGGGCCTCATGTTCCTAGTATTTAGGGATCAAAGCCCCAGCTATAGTTACCCATTCTCTAGCCTCCTTTGTTCTAATGGCCATCATATTGAGTGCATTGGGTGCCTTTAATGGTGTCATTATATCTAAATGGTTGTATGTCTTATTGGTTGTGTAAATAATTAATATCTTTAGTTTATTTTTATCTACCTTAAAAGAATTAAATAATTTATGTGTTTGGGTAATGTGAAGGGCTAATTCAGCCCACATTGCCTCCAATGCCTCTAAATAATTATAAAATTTAAATGCAACCTCTTGTACCTTAGTTTTAATGCTTGATAGGATGTGAATTATCTATTGTTGTTCTTTTATTAGTTCCATTTTTACTTCCATCTCCTACCTTGCCTATTTTGCGCCCTTATGTAATGCCACCATGGTATCTTTATGTGGTTTATCTAGAGACATAAAATATTCATTATATGGGGATTGGCCCACCTATCTATTATGTCTCTTAGATAAGGCATAAACTTCTTGCCTTTTTTCTAGAATCATTTCCTTATCAACTTCATCTTCTAACTTTCTCTTTATTACCCTTTGGATACTCCCAAATGGATTGTCAAACAAATTTATTATAGATGGGAGTTTTATGATCTTAAAATTGGGCATTTGGGTAGCATTATTTTGTATATCAATATCCCATGGAAGAATCACCATTTGATTAGGGTCTATGTCTTGTGTGATGTTAACCATATCCTCATCATCAAGATCTTTTGTTGGTTGTTGATTTTTGGCTACCTTAAGGATTGTGTTAGGAAAGGAAGGCCAAATGATGTTAGACCAATCCAAACCTCCATATTGGGGGAGTTTATGTACCATGATAACTTAATCTTCCTTCTTCCCTTTGATTGAGCTTATGATGGTGGTCTCCTAGGCCAAAGTGGTGGATGGCATGGGCAAAGTGATCTAGGTGGATGAAACATGGATTTGGGGAGTGGCCATGGCTATTTCAATTTTCCTATCTAACCTTTTCCTCTTTAAATTTTTGACTATGGTAGTTCCATAGGGAATATTAATGGTAGCCATGATGTAAGTGGATGGTATAGTGGGGGAAGATAGAGTAATGATGGTGGAAGATGGAGCAATGGTGGTCAAAGATGGAGTAACAATGGTATAAGAGTTCTCTACTTTTGGAGTGAGTAAAGGAATGTTTAAGAAAGAGGAGGAGGTTAATGAATCATCAGGGTTGGAAGTGTCAAATTCCACCTTGGGAGTCTTTAAAATAGAGGAAATTGGAAAAAAACCAAAGATAGACACACATGAAGAAATTAGGGAAGTGATAAGGCTAAGCCTTTTTACCTATTGTCCTCTATGGTTGGTTCCTTCCCTTTCTTATCCATGAGGCTCAATGCTTTGGATCTTTCCAATTTGCTTCTTCATCATGTTCATATTCTTCTTCTTATTGTTGAGGTATTGAAGGCAACCTCTGTGATTACTCAACTATTGTACTACTTGTGAGGGTAGTCCTTAGACTCCTATATAAAATAGTGATCTTGGCTTCTAAGGAGGAGCCTTATTGAGTTGAGGCAGTAGCTTGTTGTGTGTCTACCTGTTGATGATGTAGACTTTTGTTCTCAGGGGGTAACTCTAGGCATTTGAATTGTAGTTGTGGCTAAGTGCTCTTGTTTTTTCTCATAAAAGGACTCTAGATTAATGGGATCTCATAAAACTCCTCTGGGATCAGCCTCAATTACCCCTGGGTCTTTTTTGATATCTCTCAACTTAAAGGGAAGTTCCTATGAAGGATCCCCTTATTCCTTAGTCTGTTTTGGGGGCTGGTTATACCAAAAATCTGAAGTTATCCACCCTATAGCAAGTGGTAGCCTAGTATGTATTTCCTTCACTATGATTGAAGGTTCCTATTGTATTATCCTTAAATGATCCTCCTTGTAACTATTTGTTTCCTATCTACGACCTAGTCATCATCTTTTACATTCAAAAATAAAAAGTCATGGTCATAAGGGACATGTTGGTATGGGATACTAAGGCCCTAAATATGTCTTTATATGAAACCATGGGGATCCTAGTCCTTGTGTCACAAGGTGGGTAAGTGATAGCTTTTACTCTTATTGCCCACTTCTCTAAAGTGTTTTATTTATGTGTAGCACATTCTTCTAATGATCACATGTGACCCAGAATATGTGATTTTCTTGTTTTGATTAAATCTTCCTCAACATTCCACCATAGTTGATAAGTAATTTCTTTCTTTGCCAACTTGTCAAGCACATATTTGGAGAGGCACAGGGGATAGACCTTATAACCAATAATCATATTCACCATGTATCCAAGATATGAATAGTAATCACCCCTTTCAACTAGTATTTTGGCTATGCTTACTCCAATTCTAGATAGTGGAGACCCATGGATTACTTTCCATACTTGAGGATAAATATCCTTAGCAATCCAAACCATGTTATTTGTATATGCATAAATGTGTAGGAACTGGTAATAATATCAAATGTGATTCTTGTTGCAGTCTATGGCCAAGATCCAAAACTCACCAAGGACTTTATATACTATGCCCATTACAGTATCTAAAAGATAGGATGTCATGTAGAAGTGGCCTGATAGAGTGGGTTACAAGCTCTTGTGTAGGATTTATTTCCTCTAATGGAAGCTAATAATTTAACCCAAAGAAAAATTTACATCATTGGTCATTATTAAATGAATTAAAGGCACCTAGTCTAAATTAATAAAATGGATGTTGGGCATGCCATATATTTTGTTCAGTAGCACTATCCCAATCCACACTCCCATTTTTAATTTGTTGATAGGAGTGGGATTCTTTCCTTTATATTTCATGGTTTCTTTAGGGAGAAGCCATGAGATGAGTACCTTATCTATTGAATTTTCCTAGTTCCACAAAACTAATCTATGTTTATTAAAATATGCATCTAAAACTAGTAGTGATAAATACCTCTAAAAATTAGCTCCTAAGATATATGCCATGACTGTCTCTTTGTTCATATGGTGTGGAAATGCATCCTATGTAATCTTCTTAGTGAATAATAAATATCATATGAGTTCAATGCAGGACATCACCTTGGGTTTAGACGTTGTTGAATGCAGTGCTTATCTCTTGAGGGAGAGCAAGTCTATAATGAAATATCATTCTCTGTCAAATAAATTCCCATCTAATGAAAATACATTGATAGATTCCATAATATCCCATAATTTAGAATATTTCACATGCATGTTGTCAAAGATGGTGACATCATAGAATGTGTCCATGAATTTTTTTGAATCTTTTAAAACTCTTAGATGATGATGCCATCACATTTATGTGTAGTGTTTGTAGTTTGTTTACATTTTCTATGAAAAATTATCATCTTCACTTAGTTGCTTATTTGTTTGTTAATGGATTCACAAGTAGATAGGGATTTCATGTGCAAGATAGTATTCAATTTTGAATTCATTTGCAATAAATGAATATGTTAATTGTTTAACATCATGTATATAGATTTAGCATTCAATTTTAGTTCATATGTTATAAATGTCCAACATTCATATGTTTTTTATTATTTGCATAGTTCAAATCCCATTAGTTTAGTTGGTGGGTATCCTTAGCAAGTATTGGGAAGTATTTTACTTTATTGGGTAAGTATAACGGGATTTCGGTAGTCAAGAATTGGGAGTCAAGTTTTATGTTGGGACTGAGCCTAAAAATATCTAAACAAATATTTCAAACACAAATCTTGAACAAAAATATCAAAGGCCAAATCTATTTAAACAAATGTTTTGAATAAATTGGCCAATACAAAAAGCCTGAAGACTAAAAAATATCTAAATTGCATAAATCATATGATGACTATTTTGGACAATTTGTCTAATCAAAAATCCTAAAGACCAAATCTATTCAGAACAAATGTTCCAAACAAAATGTATAAATACCAAATTTTTAATAAAAGACAAGTCATTCAGAACAATTGTTTATACAAAATGTCTAATGCAAAAACTATGAATAAAAGGTCTAATACAAAAACCCTTAATGAATAAAATTTGAATAATTATTTCATGAATAAAGTCCAAATAAAAGTTTTGAAGACCAAGTTTTTTGAAAAGAAGGCCCAAGAAAAATTGCCAAAAACCAAATCCTAAATACAATTCCTTTGAATAAAACTATGTCCCAAAAAACCCACATAGTTCAAAAATCTCCCAAAAAGGCATTAAGAAGGTTAGTCCATAAAAATATATAATACCATGATTTGTTCTTCTACATATAAATGGAAGAAAGGCTCAACAATCAAGGCTAGAATCCAAAAAAAAGTGGGTCCCATTTTTTCAAATAAGAAAAGGGATATGTTTTTAACAATAAATGGTGACTTACAGGAGGAATACTTTTGAGTATTTGAGAACCCAGAACTTTGGTTAGTAGTTTTAAATTAAACATGAACTATGCCACAAAAAAATATTAGAATCATAGATGTGAAAAAGACTCTTAAATACAATCACACAACATACTTGCCTTCTCATCCATGGATCTGTTGGTGCTAATAGTGAAGTTCATTTAACCCTTACTATAATGAGTTTTTCAAAGGCTTGATGAAGATGTAGTTTTTATTATGGTTTCTATAAAATATCATTAAATCAAGGGAAGCTCAAAATTGCTCTACTGCTAGCCACACATCTATATCCCTAACAAAGATACCTTGGGTTCCTTCTATCTTCTTTTTTTATTTTTTTAATCATGATGCATAGTACATTAACCTTATTTCATCATGTGTGATTTTTTATTTTATTTAGATATTATTTTGGCTTTATTGATTGCTCTTTTAATTGCATTGGTTCTTTTTCCTATTTTCTTTCTTTCTTTCTTTTTGAATATTAGGAGGAGAGTTGAAACCCTTGTGAGTTGGTATGGTTATAAAATAAATAATTTACCAGAACGTCTATGCCATCTATATTTGCACCAATAATTATCACCTCTAATAAGTATTGATATGATAAATGTGTCTAGTTTAGTGGAATAATAAATCTTTCTAAATTCATATTAAGCACTTGAGAGAAAATTTCACATACTTGGTAGAAATATTCAATTATGACACTACCCAGAATGATTGTGATTACATACCTAAATCCTGAAGACACTAAACATAGAAGTATAAATAGTTTGTGAACAATCCCCAAGTTGTGAATCTCTTTGTAATTTTCCATTTCTATTATATGCCTTATGTAATCATATAATAGGGGCCTTATCTAGTTGGATTTTGGTTTGGTGATGTCAAAATAAAACAATTTAGATTGTCATAGGAAATAACAAAACAACTAAACTAAGAAATTAGGAAATATAACCTAGAAAATAACAAACTACACTAAGAAAGTAATCAACTAATCTAATCCTAACTCTACCATGCTTCTTAATCAATTGAGGGTACCTTAATATGGTACAACCATGAAGTAATGCTTTAAAAACTATCTGTTGCCTGGATATATGAGTTCATTTCCCCATGGGTCCCTTAGATGAAATGCATCATTACTTAGGATCTTTGAAATTTGATATGGTCCAATCTATAGTGGGGTAAATTTGTCATGTTGTCCTAACTTTTCATGGGCTTTATCCCAAAGAAGCACTAGATCTAAGATGCTAAATGATTTGACCTTTGTTCTTTTACTGAACTACCTCTTGACTACATCTTAGTGTTTTTTGAAGGTCTGTAGCACCTTAGTCCTTAAATATTTTATTTCTATTATGTCTAGTAGTCTGGATTCTACTTTTCCATTTGGTTTCATGTATTCTTTCATGAATTGATATGTTGGTAATTTCAAAATGATTGGTGATACTGGCATGCATCCATACACTAGTAGATAGGGCCAGGGTTTAAGGGCCTACTTATATCTTATTTGATCTACCCAAATGGCATACTTTAATAGATTGTGTTAGTCCCTATGCTTATCCCTAGTTGATTTATTAATTGCATCTATTAGGTTCTTATTCATTTAATTATCCAATCCATTTCCATGGGGGTAATGATTATAAGATTATCTAATAGTGATATGGGTGTCATGAACCTATTCAGTGAACTCATTTGATATGAATTTTGGCCCATTATCACAAACTAGAGAAATGGGAGTGTTAAATATAGTTACGATGTGTTCCTCCAAGAAGAGAATCATATCTTATGCTCTAGAATTCTCTGTGGCCACTGCCTTAGTCCATCTAGTATAGTAGTATGTGGTAGTGAGTACAAACCTAGGTCCTTCTAAGGAAATTAGGTTAATGACATCGATGAATTCTAAACCTCTTTGGGAAAATGGCATTCTTTCAATGACCAATTGTAAGTGCATTGTTGTATGTACTTCTCTCTTTGCTAAATTTTGGCATTCATGGCATGTCTTTACATGAGTATGATCATCTTTGAAAACTATTAGCCAGTAGTAGTCCATTCTTAAAATCTTTTAGGCTATGGTATTCCTAGATGGATGACCATTACCTATTTTATAATGTAGGTTTTCCAAAATCCCTTTAGCCTCTTCTATAGATACACATCTAAGATAGATGTCATCATAGTTTATTTTATAGAGAACTCCTTTCTTAATGATTTAATGAACAACTTTGAGCCTCAAAGCTCTCCTTCATTCTCTATTGAGTTCTAAGGAATAAGTTTTTGTAAGCAAATATTGTATTATCTTAGTTTACCATTCTCCTATAGATACCTGGGCTTTACATACCTCTGGATCAGGTTTAATCATGAGTTGAATATTGCCTTGGCCCTGAATGATCTTAGCAAGCTTGATTTATATGTCAAATTCATACATCTTTTCCATCCATTTCCCTTTGTGTTCTCCTAATTAATTCTATGGCAAGGTGATATTGATATTAGAGTTAGGCACAATAACAATCATCTTATTCCTCAAGATGTAGTGTTACAATTTCTTCACTGTTTTGATAAGAGCAAAAATTTGTTTATCATAGAGTACTTGACTTTTACATCCTTCATGTTTGTGCTCATGAACATAATTAGATGTTCAATCTCATCTTTCTTCTGTGTTATGATAGAAAAAATTATATATTCTAAATTAAATGAGTACAAGTAAAAAATCCTTCATAAAATATAGACTAATCAATACTAGGGATAGAGATATTACATCTTTAATGTCTTGAAAATACTTTTGGTCCTCAGTTGTCCATTCTATTTTAGCATCTTACTTGAGCAGTGCATTCAAAGGTCTCATAATTTTTTTAAATCTTGAAATAAACTTCCTTATGAAATTAATCTTCCCAAATAATGACTTAAGCTCCTTATTTTTTTGTGGTGTAATCTTTGAAATTCCCTAGATTCTATCTAGATCAATGATGACCCCTTCTTTTGTAATGATGTGTCTTAAGATCTTGCCTTTAGTTACTCCAAATATACTCTTCTTTGGGTTCAATGAGATGTGAAACCTTCTGCATTTCTCAAAAATTGATTGCAGATGGCCTACGTGGTCATTCTTATTCTTGGAGAACATAGTAAGATCATCCATATAGATGATTATGTACTTACCTATTAATCCTTTAAATGTATGATCCATAACTCTCTGAAAGGTATATCTTTTATTTATTAGGCCAAAAGGCATCTTTTTATAAGCATAAGTACCACACTTCATAGTAAATATAGTCTTCATTCTATCCTCTAATTGTACCAGTACTTGATTATAGCTTGAAAATCCATCCAAGAAGGACATCATTTCATATTCACTTACTATTTGTATCACCTCATCCAAGAAAGGTAGGGGATATTTGTCTTTCTCAAAAACTTTGTTCAATTTTCTAAAATCAACACATAACCTGATCTCACCACTCTTCTTTCTAACTAGGACTAAATTGGCCACCTAGGTAGAATGTCTAATTGGGAAGACTATCCTTGCACTTAGCATTTTTTTTCACTTCTCTTTGAATGAAAGGCTCTAAGATAGGATTCACTAGTATCTGTCTCTATCTAAATGGATTTTACTCTAGTTTAAAAGGAATCATATGAGTGATGATCTTTGGGTCATAAACCTTCAAGTCTTCATATGTCCAAACAATCACATCTTTGTATTGAGTGATTAAATCCTTCACCCATTGTCTTTATTTTAGGGTATAGCTAAGGCCAATGCTAATGTAGCATGGGACATGTTCATCACCTAAATTCTCCCTTTTGAAATCAGACTCATTGACCCTAGGTTTCCTTAGTTGTTGAGCTTGAGGATATATATTAAATGGTCTTTATAAGGAGACCAAACTATTTATGAGATGATTCTCTTTGAGTTGGAGGATACCGTATTTAAATCCTTTTGGCAGAGATGGATAATTTCCTTATCACCAATGATTTAGGACTCAAATTATCTTTAATTAATTAACTAAATGATTTTTTGGTCATCATAGAAGACTTGGAAATTTTCTACATTGTCAGGAATAGAAAGACAAGGTACTAACTCAATAGAGAATCTCTTCACCCTAGATTCTTGAAGAGGCTCCAAATTGGCAACAATAGTAACTAGTGAATTTGAATCTTGATTTTGCTCTCTAGGAACTACTACCATGTTAAAATCCTCAAAGCTATCAATTTCATCTCATGCTTTGTGTTTATATATTTTCAAATAAGATAGCTTACACTGGTATTTATTTTTGACTTGATTAACTACCAGATCTGAATCCCCAAATACTAGCAACTTCTTTACATTATTCTTGAGTGTAAATTACAATCCTAAAATTAAAGCTTCATATTTATCCCTATTATTAGTGAAAGGGAACTATAACATATATGCTACCAAGAACTTCTTCCCTTATGGATCAATCAGTTTAATTCTCGTGCCTAATCCTTGTTTGGATCTAATGTCATCAAAGTGTAAATCCCATAGTTTATTGGAACCTTCAGATTCTATCTCTTGTCTTTTATTTTATATAGTAAAAGTATAAATTCCAAGGCTAAGGGACTCATACTTTACCTCTTCATTATTTCAATTATACTCTATGATAGGATATTGCATCCTTGGTTCCCTATCGATCTAGGATTTTATTTGCAATGCCTCTCCATGGTAGCTAGATGTGAGAGAAATTTGTAGAGAGATATATATTGAGCATTTTAGACCAATCCCTACTCAACACTAGTCCATAGCCTTCCAATATGTCTACTACAAGTATATCAATAGTCATCTAGACTCATGTCTTAGATGCTACTTGAATACATACATTAGTTAATCCTTCAACCATTGGTACCACCATTTTATTCGATTGTGAAACTATTCTCTTTGAAGGGCTTAGATTTAGATAAAACTTTTGATATATAGAAGTAGGCATAATAGTTGTTGGGGCTCCAAAATCAGCTAAAAAATTATGAATATTCTTACCAAATGCCTTGATAGTCATAAAAAAGGTGGAACCTCTAGTTTTCTTTTATAGATGACTTTGGTGTTGGAAATTTTTTATTTTTCTATAAATGCTTTTATGCTTTCAATAGGGACCTTCCCTATGATATATTTCCATAGTAGCTCCTTCTATTTAGTGATCTGAGCTAATTCATGAAGAATAATATTGGCTTTGATTTTCTTCATGTCTTAAACAATGTTGTATCCTCCTTTGCTTTATTCTTCCTTGTTCTAAGGATGATCATTCCCTTTTAGGGGAGATGTATTTTTGTTAACTTTTGGATTAGGTGGAATAGCTATGATATTTGGAGGAATAGAAGTTATGAAGGGTTGCCTATTCATTATATTTAACAACCTTTCTATAATTATTGGAAAGCATGAATCTCATTAGTGTTATCCTCTAGTACATTAACATCTTCACTTAGAAAAGGAAACTCATGAGTCTCAAAGAGCATGGAAGTTCTTGAAGAGCTAGGGTCCTAGTAAGATTCTGGTGGATTATGCATCTAATCCTACCTTACTACTTCTCTTTAAAATATTTCAAATGTTCCAAAAAATTCAACACAATCAAGCTCACCATGTTGATAAGTGTTATGGATATGTATCAATTAGGTAGAGCTATATCTTCTATGTTGATCTCTAAGAGCTTGTTGGGCTATTATGTGTTATTTTCAAGCCTATTGAATGGTCTAGTGTACCTCTAAAACCCTAAATTTTGATTTCCACTTGAATTATTTATCTTTCTTTGCATGATAAAGAATTCATTACTTAACTTTTGAACCATATTTTGAATAACATATAGCTCTACCTTTGTAGACTTAGTTCCCTAGAAAATAGAAGTAGAGAATGTAGCCAATTATTGATTGTGTTGGTAACCATTGCCTTGTGCATGGTTGTTTATAAAACTATAATTTGGCTACATTATCTATGTTAGAGGAGGTATCATGTATAACTAGTTCTAATTAAAAACAAGGATGTTTTGATATATATCTAAGACTGGATTTAATGCTAGGAAGCCATTGTTGATGTTACGTGTGCCAGGCACATCAAGATTAAGTTGTCTATCAATGTTGATGGCTTATTCATATACCAATGCCAAGGTGGTGGTAGCAACTACCCTACTCAATAATATTGTAGTAATTGGATCCAAAGCATTCTTTTGCATCTCCAATGCTAATGCTTATTATGTTTGATACCTTAGGCTTAACCATGTATATATACTTTTAGATATTACATTTAAATCATGGATTGGCTTGTTATGCTCCCTCTTCATGCTGGTGAAGTCTTGATATTTCAAATTTGGGTTGGTGACCTATCCAAATTGTGCAAGAAAAGTAGATTAACATGCATTCCAAGAAGTGATGGAATTTACCATTAGATTTAGGTACCAATCATAATCAACATCCATTAGTGTGAAAGGGAATAACCTACATATAATATCCTCATTAATAACATTCATTAATCTTAAAGTAAATTTTAAAATATTTGATGTGTTCCTTTATTGTTCTTGCTCTTAAAAGAGAAAAGGATGACAGATATTTTTCAAGATTCCTAGGTAGGTCATACACATCCCTTAGGATGGAAATACAAGATACAACCCACCAAGATGGTTGAGCCATAAGATGATTAATATGGGAATTACTCCTGATTAAGGAAGGTATCTTGGGTTTGTTAGAGATAGGGGAAATTGGTACAAATATAGGTCTCTTATGATTTGATAAGGGTGAGACTAGAAGACCAGCCTAAGAACTAGATATAGTCACTCTCCTAGGTGATTGTAGTGTAACTCTATGTAGAAACTAACCTCTTTTATCAGAGTTTCAAGCCCTCCTTCTAGTTCTATAAAGAGGATGTTGATGTGGGTTTTATGCACACCAATCTCATAACGAGGTAGTTTCTAACATTTTAGGATTTTAATGGAGGTCAACTCCAATCCAAGGCATAAGTTACAGGTATGTGGTCTTAACAACTAGGTGATGGAATCATAAATATGTAATGTAGGTTGTTAAAAAGGATTATGAATGGAGAGGGGGATCTCTAAAATGAAATTAAAATCTAGATGAGTTAGTGGTTGGATGGTTACTAGTCTAGATTGGGAAGGTCTAAAAATAAACTCAAAAAGGAGGGAAGAGTAGAGAAAAAAAGGGAGACTCTTATGGCTTCAAAAATTACCTCTTTAGATGGTTTCTAAGTGGACAAGTTCTTTCAAAACCTATTTCTATTGATAGAAGCTATTGCACACACACAGTTAGACATGGTCAAGTAGTCAAGGATAATTTTGATATAGGAAACTCACTAGCCTCAATCAATGATTGCTCCTTTTAGAGTAGTTGTTGCACACTTTTAAATAGGATATTATGGCTCAATCTTAGTGAGGTATTTGAGATAGCTATTGCACACACACAAAAAACTATATCAAATGAAAACACCTCTACACAATAATATGAATCAATCAACTTACTTACCAATAATTAATGTAATTTACTAATCTTCAATAGATTTTACACATATAAGACTAGCATATCAATCAAGGCAAGAAAGAAATCCTTCATAGATTTTGTACATTAAGAACTATTGACTCATATAGCCAAAAGAGATAAGCCTAATTACACAAAGATTATAAATAAAATACAAAAACACATAAGATGATAATCAAAATTAATTCTGCCTCCTATATATTAAAATCTTCTAATATGTTAAAATTTTGGGTTACATGTGTTTAAATAGACTTGGGGAGGGGTCACCTCATCTTGTAGACATCGAAATCATGTTTAACCCTTCGTCATCCTCCCCCTTGGTCCATTCCTAACCCATTCCTAACCCACACAATTACTAATTTAAAATAATAACTTATTTTGAATTAATAACCCCCCTTTGACACATCACCTATAACACCTCATCTAACACCTCGCCTTGGACTATTTCCCACCCTATGACTCACCCAATACCTATTCTTACTCCTTTCCAACTGCCTAACCAACTCTCATGCATATTTAGCCCAACCTTCGACAATTCTCCAATGGATTATGCACTTGGCAGATGGAGAACGAGCTTGATAGCCCTTTTACTCATTCTCCACCCATCGACGCTGATCAAATTTCGATCGACGCCAATGGGATGGCCAACATCGGTTTACTTAAACCGAATTCTAACCTATCGCTGGGGCTAATCACTAGGCGGCTAATCACGAATCTCGAATCCTCTCCCCGCGAAACAAAATTCTCTTGCTCTTGCTTCTTAGCCTTCTTGATTCTTGTTTTCTTGTAGGTATCAACATTCTTGACAGCACTTTCCAGGCACTAAGATCTTGCACCAACCATTCTACACAGGGTTGAGGACTGCATGACATCTCCACCACCAGCCACAACAGAAACATAGCTCCTGCTCCTCTGCCAACTCCATCCACAGCTAAGTATTTTATTGTTTTTATTTTAGTGTCATTTCAAATATACTAGCACTCTATCTACTATCCATTCCCAACCATTCTGGACACAACCTTCCCTGTCCTTCCCAAAGAGGCTGAAAAGCCTTCTCTGACCCTTATCTCCCCCTTTTTGCCTCTGTCACCCATTTAGTCCCTTTTTAGACCATACTCTCTGTCCAATCAACTTAGCACGAGTTATCAAAGTCCTACAGACCCTCCCAAGACCATTCTGATTGACTTGACTAAACTACTTCTCGAAAAGGCTGAGAGGCCTTTTTCCTACCCTTTACCCCTTTTTTTGAGAACATATCCTCTACCTTAGTCCTTCCTAAAGATTCTATCTACTGTCTTACCACCCTACACAAACCCTCAGACTACCACTAAGGCTTTTACAAACCATTCTGATTGACCAAACTACCCTGAAACTTGTCCCAGGACATTGGCCCGACTGACCTCGACCATTGCCCCTATCGATGTTGGCAGACTAACCGACGTCGATGACCTTCCTTGATCGACACCGACAAAACCACTGACGTCGGCGACTATGGAAAGCAGACTTCTACATAACAGGTACGCATTTGCTTTCATTTCTTTCATTTAGTTTTTATCATTTTTGTTTCTATCAATATTTTGCTTTTATCAGTGGACTGTCATCCTCTAAGAAGTCTTTGCACTTCTAGGACCAAGCTTTTGCTTGGCAGCCCACTTTCTAGCCATCTAACCATTTTCGTGTTTTTGTCTTTTTTTCTATAGGTGTCATCCTCCACAACCAAAGAGGAGTTCCTGCTATCATCTGAATCTGGTGCGCACGACTTCATCTAGGTAACATCTAACCCTTGACCACTTATCTTAGTTTCTCATTTCCTTTTGAATGTGAAAGCGAA
The DNA here is from genome assembly GCA_037957365.1 of Torreya grandis. Taxonomy (NCBI): domain Eukaryota; kingdom Viridiplantae; phylum Streptophyta; class Pinopsida; order Cupressales; family Taxaceae; genus Torreya; species Torreya grandis. The sequence continues at coordinate 8,809,391 of JARHVA010000013.1, read as the reverse complement.
AAATCGTATAGAAACATTCTGGCATGCCTGATGGGACCCTAGGGTCTTCCTTGGGTTCTTTTCTTTCTTTTCATATAGGGTGCATTAGGTTTCTCCTTACATCTCTTTCTTCTATCTCCTCCAAAACACACTATTAGCAAAAATTAAAAAGAATCATTCTTGTTCTTTCTTTTCTTGCATCTTAGACTAGTCAAAAGTCATACTCTTCAACCCTTTCTCAATTTTTTTCATCCGAACTCACATTTCATTTTGGGCTTCAAATACATTACATTTCATTTCTTCTTGACTGCATACTTAGTCCACATCTAGTAATTAACAACCGTATCATGAATTAATCGTAGGCCACTTATGTTACACAACCAAATCACTTGCACAAATCAAACATCAAAACTTATCTAAGACAAGGACCGACCGGGATTTAATCACCCAACGGATACCTTACCCATCCCGACAATCCCACTTGGACTTCACTACCAAGGGGAAAGCCCACTCTATTCTCTGGCAGAGGATAATCTCTAGGGGAAGTATATACTGGCTAAGTGACCCAGCTTGGCTCTAGGTTCGTGAAGTGAGGGGAGCAAGCTCCTAGCACTAGGCCACGTACGAAACCTAACACAGACTCTTGAGCACCGAAACTAACTTGAAACCATCTTTAGACTACCTCTTCTAGTACTCGTTCTACAAGCCAACCTCCCCAACACACTCTAAGGCATAAGCCAACAAGATTCTAAAAGTTTATTCTTAAGATTTAATGCTTAGGATCTGCCTGTCTTCATCTATTTTTCTATTCCCATCTGGTTTTTTTAGCTAGTGAGGATGTTTTCTTTTTTTTCCAAAAACTTTCAAATTCTTTGAGTTTCTGGAAAATACAGTAACTGGCATCGGTTTTACCACCGACGTCGATAACTTCTCTTCACCGACATCGGTCATCTGACCGACATCGGCATTCTTTTTCACCGACATTGGTTTTTCAACCAATGTCGGTCACTGTCCAAAACATTTTTCCCAAATAGCAAGCTTAAAATCTGACTTTCTTGCTGTCCAACACCCATTCTGGTTTTCTAAGATTGAAAAACATAGTTTCTAAAACCTGACCCTTTCTTGCCTTGAATGGTTTTGACACGTAGTCAAAACAAGGCTCTTCTTGACCATGCGAGGCAACAACAACTGATCCAAAACTCAAAAGCTTTGGCTGAATTAATTCAAAGAAATAAGAATAACACAATTCAAATAATGCTATCTCTAAAAAGAGATGTTTTATTTATTAAAATTGCAGACCCAAACATATGCTTATCTCTGAGAAGAGATGTCTGATTTCTATTTCAGGTTACATCTTCATTTATACATGTTTTAAAGGTGTGGGGAGGATGTGGAAGGTCACCAATATCGAGGGAGATGAATTGGTTTGACTTCCATGATTTACAACAATATAGAATTCGAGGAATTACTATTTTTAGAAACTTATTATTTTTAGACTGGACTAATAAAATTGAAATTTGGGACACTTCTGTTGGGTTTTATGGGGTCAAACTTCATTGAGTGGAGCTCAATGCCATCTCACGACATTCCCCTCATTATTAGCTTTCCAACGGTTCAAACGGTGAGTCAATTGGAGCTACGGTGCAAAAGTTATGGCTCCCGGAAGTTCCGCCATCAAATGGGGTGGACCCATCACCCAAATTGTTATCCGAATTATTGTCTGGATCATTCCTCCCTCCTTGAGAAGCAATGGTCCCCATTGCAACAAGACTTTTCATCAAGTGTGGTAGTTTTCCTTTGATTTGATTCTTGTTGTATACCTGATTGTTCATGGTTTCTGTTTGACAATCAGTCTGTGGATGGAATGTTGTGAACTTTTTCAGCTTGATATCTATTTGATTCTGTTGTTGTGTTGTTTGTGTAGTCAGGGCTGTAACATCAGCCCTCTTAGATTCCTGTGGCTGGACCACCATGAGAACAAATTTCTTGGCACTAATCAGAGAGATAGATGTAGAAGGTGGTACTTTTGGTACCCTGTAGCACCGTGTTCCAAGAGTGAGAGTGATCCTTCTAGTTCTTGATTCATATATACCATGTCCTTCATACATGAATGGCTGACCAAAGAGTACATCACAAACATATAGATTGACCACATCACATAAGACCTCATCTTGGAAAGGTTGTATTGCATACGAGAGAAGACATTGGTGGGTAACACGGAGGTTTCTCCCTGGACTCAACCATCCAATACTGTATGGTTTTGGGTGAGGCTTCATGGGCAGATTTAGGCTTTTCACAACATTAGCAGAGAGTAAATTCTTTTGACTTCCACTATCAAGAATGAAATGTAGAGGCTTACCTTTCACCCATAACTTAGAGTGAAACAACCTTTCCTTGTCATCTAGCATCTTGTCATGTGTCTGTGATGAAGCAACAATGGCTTCAGGATCAGCATCTATAATTTCTTCTTCAACCTCTTCGACTGCAGGGTCTGTATGAGGTAGAGCAGAGGATTGTGACTCAGAAAGCAGTGATTTGATAGCTCGACATTCTTCTTTGGAGTGAGTTTCAGATTTGTGATAATCACACCACTTCCCAATCTTTCCTTCCTTTTGCTTCCAATTTTGGCCTTCTTTGTCACTTTTCCATTTTGAAGACTGATTCTTTATATTCATTCTTCCATGCTTCTGCTCAATCTTCACTGCAAACTTGTATGCCTCACCAATGGTTTCCAAATTGAAGAGTTCCATTTCTCCCCATATGTACCATTGTAGTCCACCACGATATTTGAGAACCTTGTGTCTCTCACTTTCTTGGATGCCTAATCTCGCAGATAGAGAATGAAAAATATCAGTATAATCTTGAACAGATTGTTCCTTACCTTGGCGAAGTTGTTGCCATTGTATGTAGAGATCATCATATGCTCCAATGGGATAGTATTCTTCTTTCACCGCTTCCACAAAATTATCCCTGGTAGGTTCCACCTCAAGGCCAATGTCATCTATGTTGAACCTCTTTTTGTACACTTCCCACCAGTTTTTCATAGGCAATGTTGATTTTAAAAGAGCAAAAGTAATCTTTTCTCCATCGGTGAAATTATTTACAGAGAAGTAGGAAGACAATTGATCCAACCAATTTTCTACTGCATCGGCATTAATTTTGCCTTCAAATGTAGGAATATCAAAATTTACCTGGACCTTGAAGGGTGTTGGGGCACTAAAAGGATGTTTCCTGGTTGAGGAGCCAGGAAGTGGAGCCGTAGAGCCAGAGTTTCCCATCGGAAGTGTTTGAAGAATTTGGGCAAACTGTTGTAGCATCTACGCTTGTTGCCATTGGAGGGCTTCATTCACCATTTCCTTAAAAGGATCGGATGTCTCGGTGTTGTCTGCCATTTGAAGTCATTTGGAGCGAACAGGTGGAAAATTTGGAAGATCTGTTGTTTCCCACCAAAGCTTCTTGTAGCCTTACCTCATCCTTGGGATCATACACTCTCAAGACAAACCGCTCTGATACCACTGATCCAAAACTCAAAAGCTTTGGCTGAAATAATTCAAAGAAATAAGAATAACACAATTCAAATAATGCTATCTCTGAAAAGAGATGTGCTATTTATTAAAATTACAGACCCAAACATATGCTTATCTCTGACAAGAGATGTCTGGATTCTATTTCAGGTTACATCTTCATTTATACATGTTTTGAAGGTGTGGGGAGGATGTGGAAGGTCACCAATCTTGAGGGAGATGAATTGGTTTGACTTCCACGATTTACAACAATACAGAATTCGAGGAATTACTATTTTTAGAAACTTACTATTTTTAGACTGGACTAATAAAATTGAAATTTGGGACACTTATGTTGGGTTTTATGGGATCACACTTCATTGAGTGGAGCTCAATTCCATCTCACGACATTCCCCTCATTATTAGCTTTCCAACGGTTCAAACGGCGAGTCAATTGGAGCTACGGTGCAAAAGTTATGGCTCCCGGAAGTTCTGCCATCAAATGGGGTGGACCCATCACCCAAATTGTTATCCGAATTATTGTCCGGATCATTCCTCCCTCCTTGAGAAGCAATGGTCCCCATTGCAACAAGACTTTTCATCAAGTGTGGTAGTTTTACTTTGATTTGATTCCTGTTGTATACCTGATTGTTCATGATTTCTGTCTGACCATCAGTCTGTGGATGGAATGTTGTGAACTTTTTCAGCTTGATATCTATTTGATTCTGTTGTTGTGTTGTTTGTGTAGTCAGGGCTGTAACATCAGCCCTCTTAGATTCCTATGGCTGGACCACCATGAGAACAAATTTCTTGGCACTAATCATAGAGACAGATGTAGAAGGTGGTACTTCTGGTACCCTGTAGCACCGTGTTCCAAGAGTGAGAGTGATCCTTCTAGTTCTTGATTCATATATACCATGTCGATCATACATGAATGGCTGACCAAAGAGTACATCACAAACATCTAGATTGACCACATCACATAAGACCTCATCTTGGAAAGGTTGTATTGCATATGAGAGAAGACATTGGTGGGTAACACGGAGGTTTCTCCTTGGACTCAACCATCCAATACTATATGGTTTTGGGTGAGGCTTCATGGGCAGATTTAGGCTTTTCACAACATTAGCAGAGAGTAAATTCTTTTGACTTCCACTATCAAGAATGAAATGTAGAGGCTTACCTTTCACCCATAACTTAGAGTGAAACAACCTTTCCTTGTCATCTAGCATCTTGTCATGTGTCTGTGATGAAGCAACAATGGCTTCAGGATCAACATCTATAATTTCTTCTTCAACCTCTTCGACTGCAGGGTCTATATGAGGTAGAGCAGAGGATTGTAACTCAGAAAGCAGTGATTTGATAGCTCGACATTCTTCTTTGGAGTGAGTTTCAGATTTGTGATAATCACACCACTTCCCAGTCTTTCCTTCCTTTTGCTTCCAATTTTGGCCTTCTTTGTCACTTTTCCATTTTGAAGACTGATTCTTTATATTCATTCTTCCATGCTTCTGCTCAATCTTCACTGCAAACTTGTATGCCTCACCGATGGTTTCCAAATTGAAGAGTTCCATTTCTCCCCATATGTACCATTGTAGTCCACCACGATATTTGAGAACCTTGTGTCTCTCACTTTCTTGGATGCCTAATCTCATAGATAGAGAATGAAAAATATTAGTATAATCTTGAACAGATTGTTCCTTACCTTGGTGAAGTTGTTGCCATTGTATGTAGAGATCATCATATGCTCCAATGGGATAGTATTCTTCTTTCACCGCTTCCACAAAATTATCCCAGGTAGGTTCCACCTCAAGGCCAATGTCATCTATGCTGAACCTCTTTTTGTACACTTCCCACCAGTTTTTCACAGGCAATGTTGATTTTAAAAGAGCAAAAGTAATCTTTTCTCCATCGGTGAAATTTCTAAATACTTAGAAGTTGTGATTTCTAGGTTAGAGAAGTAGGAAGACAATTGATCCAACCAATTTTCTACTGCATCGGCATTAATTTTGCCTTCAAATGTAGGAATATCAAAATTTACCTGGACCTTGAAGGGTGTTGGGGCACTGAAAGGATGTTCCCTGGTTGAGGAGCCAGGAAGTGGAGCCGTAGAGCCAGAATTTCCCATCGGAAGTGTTTGAAGAATTTGGGCAAACTGTTGTAGCATCTACACTTGTTGCCATTGGAGGGCTTCATTCACCATTTCCTTGAAAGGATCAGATGTCTCGGTGTTGTCCGCCATTTGAAGTCGTTTGGAGCGAACAGGTGGAAATTTTGGAAGCTCTGTTGTTTCCCACCCAAGCTTCTTGTAGCCTGACCTCGTCCTTGGGATCATACACTCTCAAGACAAACCGCTCTGATACCACTGATCCAAAACTCAAAAGCTTTGGCTGAAATAATTCAAATAAATAAGAATAACACAATTCAAATAATGATATCTCTGAAAAGAGATGTTTTATTTATCAAAATTGCAGACCCAAACATATGCTTATCTCTGAGAAGAGATGTCTGATTTCTATTTCAGGTTACATCTTCATTTATACATGTTTTGAAGGTGTGGGGAGGATGTGGAAGGTCACCAATCTCGAGGGAGATGAATTGGTTCGACTTCCATGATTTACAACAATACAGAATTTGAGGAATTACTATTTTTAGAAACTTATTATTTTTAGACTAGACTAATAAAATTGAAATTTGGGACACTTCTATTGGGTTTTAGGGGGTCAAACTTCATTGAGTGGAGCTCAATGCCATCTCACAACATTCCCCTCATTATTAGCTTTCCAACGGTTCAAACGGCAAGTCAGCTGGAGCTACGGTGCAAAAGTTATGGCTCCCAGAAGTTTCGCCATCAAATGGGGTGGACCCATCACCCAAATTGTTATCCGAATTATTGTCCGGATCATTCCTCCCTCCTTGAGAAGCAATGGTCCCCATTGCAACAAGACTTTTCATCAAGTGTGGTAGTTTTACTTTGATTTGATTCCTGTTGCATACCTGATTGTTCATGATTTCTGTCTGACCATCAGTCTGTGGATGGAATGTTGTGAACTTTTTCAGCTTGATATCTATTTGATTCTGTTGTTGTGTTGTTTGTGTAGTCAGGGCTGTAACATCAGCCCTCTTAGATTCCTATGGCTGGACCACCATGAGAACAAATTTCTTGGCACTAATCAGAGAGACAGATGTAGAAGGTGTACTTTTGGTACCCTATAGTGCCATGTTCCAAGAGTGAGAGTGATCCTTCTAGTTCTTGATTCATATATACCATGTCCTTCATACATGAATGGCTGACCAAAGAGTACATCACAAACATCTAGATTGACCACATCACATAAGACCTCATCTTGGAAAGGTTGTATTGCATATGAGAGAAGACATTGGTGGGTAACACGGAGGTTTCTCCCTGGACTCAACCATCCAATACTGTATGGTTTTGGGTGAGGCTTCATGGGCAGATTTAGGCTTTTCACAACATTAGCAGAGAGTAAATTCTTTTGACTTCCACTATCAAGAATGAAATGTAGAGGCTTACCTTTCACCCATAACTTAGAGTGAAACAACCTTTCCTTGTCATCTAGCATCTTGTCATGTGTCTGTGATGAAGCAACAATGGCTTCAGGATCAGCATCTATAATTTCTTCTTCAACCTCTTCGACTGCAGGGTCTGTATGAGGTAGAGCAGAGGATTGTCACTCAGAAAGCAGTGATTTGATAGCTCGACATTCTTCTTTGGAGTGAGTTCCAGATTTGTGGTAATCACACCACTTCCTAGTCTTCCTTTCCTTTTGCTTCCAATTTTGGCCTTCTTTGTCACTTTTCCATTTTGAAGACTGATTCTTTATATTCATTCTTCCATGCTTCTGCTCAATCTTCACTGTGAACTTATATGCCTCACCGATGGTTTCCAAATTGAAGAGTTCCATTTCTCCCCGTATGTACCATTTTAGTCCACCATGATATTTGAGAACCTTGTGTCTCTCACTTTCTTCGATGCCTAATCTCGCAGATAGAGAATGAAAAATATTAGTATAATCTTGAACAGATTGTTCCTTACCTTGGCGAAGTTGTTGCCATTGTATGTAGAGATCATCATATGCTCCAATGGGATAGTATTCTTCTTTCACCGATTCCACAAAATTATCCCAGGTAGGTTCCACCTCAAGGCCAATGTCATCTATGCTGAACCTCTTTTTGTACACTTCCCACCAGTTTTTCACAGGCAATGTTGATTTTAAAAGAGCAAAAGTAATCTTATCTCCATCGGCGAAATTATTTACAGAGAAGTAGGAAGACAATTGATCCAACCATTTTTCTACTGCATCGGCATTAATTTTGCCTTCAAATTTAGGAATATCAAAATTTACTTGGAACTTGAAGGGTGTTGGGGCACTGAAAGGATATTTCCTGGTTGAGGAGCCAGGAAGTGAAGCCGTAGAGCCAGAGTTTCACATCAGAAGTGTTTGAAGAATTTGGGCAAACTGTTGTAGCATCTGCACTTGTTGCCATTGGAGGGCTTCATTCACCATTTCCTTGAAAGGATCGGATGTCTCAGTGTTTTCTACCATTTGAAGTTATTTGGAGCGAACAGGTGGAAAATTTTGAAGCTCTGTTGTTTCCCACACAAGCTTTTTGTAGTCTGACCTCGTCCTTGGGATCATACACTCTCAAGACAAACCGCTCTGATACCACTGATCCAAAACTCAAAAGCTTTGGCTGAAATAATTCAAAGAAATAAGAATAACACAATTCAAATAATGCTATCTCTGAAAAGAGATGTTTTATTTATCAAAATTGCAGACCCAAACATATGCTTATCTCTGAGAAGAGATGTCTGATTTCCATTTTGGGTTACATCTTCATTTATACATGTTTTGAAGGTGTGGGGAGGATGTGGAAGGTCACCAATCTCGAGGGAGATGAATTGGTTTGACTTCCAGGATTTACAACAATACAGAATTCGAGGAATTACTATTTTTAGAAACTTACTATTTTTAGACTGGACTAATAAAATTGAAATTTGGGACACTTCTATTGGGTTTTATGGGGTCAAACTTCATTGAGTGGAGCTCAATGCCATCTCACGACATTCCCCTCATTATTAGCTTTCCAACGGTTCAAACGGCGAGTCAATTGGAGCTACGGTGCAAAAGTTATGGCTCCCGGAAAGTTCCACCATCAAATGGGGTGGACCCATCACCCAAATTGTTATCCGAATTATTGTCCGGATCATTCCTCCCTCCTTGAGAAGCAATGGTCCCCATTGCAACAAGACTTTTCATCAAGTGTGGTAGTTTTACTTTGATTTGATTCCTGTTGTATACCTGATTGTTCATGATTTCTGCTTGACCATCAGTCTGTGGATGGAATGTTGTGAACTTTTTCAGCTTGATATCTATTTGATTCTGTTGTTGTGTTGTTTGTGTAGTCAGGGCTGTAACATCAGCCCTCTTAGATTCCTGTGGCTGGACCACCATGAGAACAAATTTCTTGGCACTAATCAGAGAGACAGATGTAGAAGGTGGTACTTCTGGTACCCTGTAGCGTCGTGTTCCAAGAGTGAGAGTGATCCTTCTAGTTCTTGATTCATATATACCATGTCGTTCATACATGAATGGCTGACCAAAGAGTACATCACAAACATCTAGATTGACCACATCACATAAGACCTCATCTTGGAAAGGTTGTATTGCATATGAGAGAAGACATTGGTGGGTAACACGGAGGTTTCTCCCTGGACTCAACCATCCAATACTGTATGGTTTTGGGTGAGGCTTCATGGGCAGATTTAGGCTTTTCACAACATTAGCAAAGAGTAAATTCTTTTGACTTCCACTATCAAGAATGAAATGTAGAGGCTTACCTTTCACCCATAACTTAGAGTGAAACAACCTTTCCTTGTCATCTAGCATCTTGTCATGTGTCTGTGATGAAGCAACAATGGCTTCAGGATCAGCATCTATAATTTCTTCTTCAACCTCTTCGACTGCATGGTCTGTATGAGGTAGAGCAGAGGATTGTGACTCAGAAAGCAGTGATTTGATAGCTCAACATTCTTCTTTGGAGTGAGTTTCAGATTTGTGATAATCACACCACTTCCCAGTCTTTCCTTCCTTTTGCTTCCAATTTTGGCCTTCTTTGTCACTTTTCCATTTTGAAGACTGATTCTTTATATTCATTCTTCCATGCTTCTGCTCAATCTTCACTGCAAACTTATATGCCTCACCGATGGTTTCCAAATTGAAGAGTTCCATTTCTCCCCTTATGTACCATTGTAGTCCACCACAATATTTGAGAACCTTGTGTCTCTCACTTTCTTGGATGCCTAATCTCGCAGATAGAAAATGAAAAATATCAGTATAATCTTGAACAGATTGTTCCTTACCTTGGCGAAGTTGTTGCCATTGTATGTAGAGATCATCATATGCTCCAATAGGATAGTATTCTTCTTTCACCGCTTCCACAAAATTATCCCAGGTAGGTTCCAGCTCAAGGCCAATGTCATCTATGTTGAACCTCTTTTTGTACACTTCCCACCAGTTTTTCACAGGCAATGTTGATTTTAAAAGAGCAAAAGTAATCTTTTCTCCATCGGTGAAATTATTTACAGAGAAGTAGGAAGACAATTGATCCAACCAATTTTCTACTGCATCGGCATTAATTTTGCCTTCAAATGTAGGAATATCAAAATTTACCTGGACCTTGAAGGGTGTTGGGGCACTGAAAGGATGTTTCCTAGTTGAGGAGCCAGGAAGTGGAGCCGTAGAGCCAGAGTTTCCCATCGAAAGTGTTTGAAGAATTTGGGCAAACTGTTGTAGCATCTGCACTTGTTGCCATTGGAGGGCTTCATTCACCATTTCCTTGAAAGGATCGGATGTCTCAGTGTTGTCCACCATTTGAAGTCGTTTGGAGTGAACAGGTGGAAAATTTGGAAGCTCTGTTGTTTTCCACCCAAGCTTCTTGTAGCCTGACCTCGTCCTTGGGATCATACACTCTCAAGACAAACTGCTCTGATACCACTGATCCAAAACTCAAAAGCTTTGGCTGAAATAATTCAAAGAAATAAGAATAACACAATTCAAATAATGCTATCTCTGAAAAGAGGTGTTTTATTTATTAAAATTGTAGACCCAAACATATGCTTATCTCTGAGAAGAGATGTCTAATTTCTATTTTGGGTTACATCTTCATTTATACATGTTTTGAAGGTGTGGGGAGGATGTGGAAGGTCACCAATCTTGAGGGAGATGAATTGGTTAGACTTCCACGATTTAAAACAATACAGAATTCGAGGAATTACTATTTTTAGAAACTTACTATTTTTAGACTAGACTAATAAAATTTAAATTTTGGACACTTCTATTGGGTTTTAGGGGGTCAAACTTCATCGAGTGGAGCTCAATGCCATCTCACGACATTACCCTCATTATTAGCTTTCCAACGGTTCAAACGGCGAGTCAATTGGAGCTACGGTGCAAAAGTTATGGCTCCCAGAAGTTTTACCATCAAATGGGGTGGACCCATCACCCAAATTGTTATCCGAATTATTGTCCGGATCATTCCTCCCTCCTTGAGAAGCAATGGTCCCCATTACAAAAAGACTTTTCATCAAGTGTGGTAGTTTTACTTTGATTTGGTTCCTATTGTATACCTAATTGTTCATTATTTATGTTTGACCATTAGTCTGTGGATGGAATGTTGTGAACTTTTTTAGCTTGATATCTATTTGATTCTGTTGTTGTGTTGTTTGTGTAGTCAGGGCTATAACATCAGCCCTCTTAGATTCCTGTGGCTGGACCACCATGAGAACAAATTTCTTGGCACTAATCAGAGAGATAGATGTAGAAGGTGGTACTTCTAGTACCCTGTAGCGCCGTGTTCCAAGAGTGAGAGTGATCCTTCTAGTTCTTGATTCATATATACCATGTCATTCATACATGAATGGCTGACCAAAGAGTACATCACAAACATCTAGATTGACCACATCACATAAGACCTCATCTTGGAAAGGTTGTATTGCATATGAGAGAAGACATTGGTGGGTAACACGGAGGTTTCTCCATGGACTCAACCATCCAATACTGTATGGTTTTGGGTGAGGCTTCATTCGCAGATTTAGGCTTTTCACAACATTAGCAGAGAGTAAATTCTTTTGACTTCCACTATCAAGAATGAAATGTAGAGGCTTACCTTTCACCCATAACTTAGAGTGAAACAACCTTTCCTTGTCATCTAGCATCTTGTCATGTGTCTGTGATGAAGCAACAATGGCTTCAGGATCAGCATCTATAATTTCTTCTTCAACTTCTTCGACTGCAGGGTCTGTATGACGTAGAGCAGAGGATTGTGACTCAGAAAGCAATGATTTGATAGCTCGACATTCTTATTTGGAGTGAGTGTCAAATTTGTGATAATCACACCACTTCCCAGTCTTTCCTTCCTTTTGCTTCCAATTTTGGCCTTCTTTGTCACTTTTCCATTTTGAAGACTGATTCTTTATATTCATTCTTCCATGCTTCTGCTCAATCTTCACTGCAAACTTATATGCCTCACCGATGGTTTCCAAATTGAAGAGTTCCATTTCTCCCCGTATGTACCATTGTAGTCCACCATGATATTTGAGAACCTTGTGTCTCTCACTTTCTTCGATGCCTAATCTCGCAGATAGAGAATGAAAAATATCAGTATAATCTTGAACAGATTGTTCCTTACCTTGGCGAAGTTGTTGCCATTGTATGTAGAGATCATCATATGCTCTAATGGGATAGTATTCTTCTTTCACCGCTTCCACAAAATTATCCCAGGTAGGTTCCACCTCAAGGCCAATGTCATCTATGCTGAACCTCTTTTTGTACACTTCCCACTAGTTTTTCATAGGCAATATTGATTTTAAAAGAGCAAAAGTAATCTTTTCTCCATCGGTGAAATTATTTACAGAGAAGTAGGAAGACAATTGATCCAACCAATTTTCTACTGCATCGGCATTAATTTTGCCTTCAAATGTAGGAATATCAAAATTTACCTGGACCTTGAAGGGTGTTGGGGCACTGAAAGGATGTTTCCTAGTTGAGGAGCCAGGAAGTGGAGCCGTAGAGCCAGAGTTTCCCATCGGAAGTGTTTGAAGAATTTGGGCAAATTCTTGTAGCATCTGCGCTTGTTGCCGTTGGAGGGCTTCATTCACCATTTCCTTGAAAGGATCGAATGTCTCGGTGTTGTCCACCATTTGAAGTCGTTTGGAGCGAACAGGTGGAAAATTTGGAAGCTCTGTTGTTTCCCACCCAAGCTTCTTGTAGCCTTACCTCGTCCTTGGGATCATACACTCTCAAGACAAACCGCTCTGATACCACTGATCCAAAACTCAAAAGCTTTGGCTGAAATAATTCAAAGAAATAAGAATAACACAATTCAAATAATGCTATCTCTGAAAAGAGATGTTTTATTTATTAAAATTGCAGACCCAAACATATGCTTATCTCTGAGAAGAGATGTCTGATTTCTATTTCGGGTTACATCTTCATTTATACATGTTTTGAAGGTGTGGGGAGGATGTGGAAGGTCACCAATCTCGAGGGAGATGAATTGGTTCGACTTCCATGATTTACAACAATACCGAATTCGAGGAATTACTATTTTTAGAAACTTATTATTTTTAGACTGGACTAATAAAATTGAAATTTGGGACACTTCTATTGGGTTTTAGGGGGTTAAACTTCATGGAGTGGAGCTCAATGCCATCTCATGACATTCTCCTCATTATTAGCTTTCCAACTGTTCAAACGGTGAGTCAATTGGAGCTACGGTGCAAAAGTTATGGCTCCCGGAAGTTCTGCCATCAAATGGGGTGGACCCATCACCCAAATTGTTATTCGAATTATTGTTCGGATCAACCGCTTCCACCTTCACTATCCATAACCAGTCCTCTAATGGAGTATCATTCAGAAACTGAATGAACTCTTACCCAACTGACCTTGACTCAGCCTCCCACTGTCCTTGAGGAGGACCAAGACTTCGAAAGGTTCCTTGACCTCATAGTCAAGGCCCTTCAACATTATCTCGCGAGAAGCCAAATGCGAGACTCTTTAGGCAACCCAATTTATGGTATGGAAACCTCCTTAGTTGAGACAGCAGCCATATCAACAGCATCCACAATTCAACCTATAGACAATCAAGCCAACACCTCAATTAATAACCCGACCGTGTCCTATCTTCAAAATTTAGCCTCTCCTTTTAGACCTACCTCCATGGGGGTTTTGGCACCCCCTCAACCTCAAACTACTCAACCAAATTCTACACCCTTCCAAAACCTAGTGGTCTCTATCCCCCCTACTCTTGCACCTATCAACACAAGAGTAATTGTCTACCCTTCAACAAGTGTGTCCACCCCTAAACTACCTTTGACGGCCCCTATCCAATTTGTGCCCACCAACCCCATAGCATAAGTGCCCTTGGCTTCAACATCTACCCCGATAACTAGCTACCCATATGTTGCGCCTACACAAGCACAACCAACCATGTCATACGCTCCTCTCAATACCTTTCAAATGCCCTACAGCCTAGGGGGCACTCCACCCATCAATCTATCAGCTGATATAATCAAAATGCTGATGGACAAAATGTCTCGTCTCGAGACCTCTATTTTTGGTTCACGAAATGCTCTCTCGTATGAGAAAATTTGCAATGAACCCATCCATCCCTCCATCCCAATTTGGCCATATCTCATTTAGTGGGAACTTCCTAAATTTTCTCATTTCCAAAGTAAGGAAGACCCACAACAACATCTGTGAGCATTCAGACATGCTTGTTATCTCATAGCGCATGATGATGCATTGTTGTTACGCACGTTCCCCATGTCGCTTGCTGGTGCTACTCTTGATTGGTATAGCTCTCTCACCAATCACTCTCTTTTCACATTCACCCAGCTAGCCCAACTCTTCCTCGACCACTTCTCGATCAATATCACTAAAAAGGTCTCAATCACAGATCTGTATTCTATCTGACAGTTTGATGATGAATCCATAGCTGATTTTGTTGCTCACTAGAGAGGCCTGATCAATCAACTCTCCTTTTCCCTACCTCAACCTGAGCTCATTGAGCTCTTTTCAAGAGCATGTGCCAAGCACATCTCTTCTACCTTATGGGTCCAGACATTCCACACCTTTGACGAAGTTTTCACGATGGCTAGGAAGCTTGAACTACGTGCCATCGAGGAAAACAAAGTCAAGTTGTAGAGTAAAAACCCCAACTCCAAGTCCAATGACTCTTCCTCTAAACCTTCTTCTTCTAATTCCAAATCTAAGGCATCAGCAAATGCTATAGTCATTAGATCATCTTCTTCAACAAATAACCAATCTCAGCCTTCCACATTAGACTACATCACCAAACAATTCCAACAAAGATATGTGCAGCGTCAGTATACTCCACTAGGAGAATCATACGCATCTATGTTGGATAAACTTGTCAAACAGGGAATCCTCAATCTCCCCCAAATCTGACCGCCTCCTCAATTCGATCCCTCGCGTGTCATCCCTGCGTGGTATAGGGAGAATGACTTCTGCAATTACCACTGTGTCAAAGGCCATGACACGAGCAATTGTAAGACTCTCAAGAACATCATTCAGGACATGCTTGATAAAGGTGACCTTGTCTTAGACAACCCAAATACACCACCCAATCAAAGCATAGACATCTTTAAATAACCCTTTCTCAATCACCCTCCTAGCCAAAACAATGTGCAGACCATGACTAATGACTCCTAGGAACATAATATACGTATAGTCAACATGGTCTCGCCTCCTATATTTGACCAACCTCTTTCACAGTCTCAAGAGGTTAGTCCGCCCATCAGTCCATCACACGTGGATGAACCCTCTTCTCTTGTTAGTTATCCATCAACTTCCCTTATATTGGAGGACGCCTTGGCCATACCAGCCTCACCTTCATCATTCCTCCTACCAATGGAGGACCCTACCCTTCCAACTCCTCAACCGCACGTAGAAGGCACAATCATCCTTGCCCTCTACACTCTTGAGGAGCCACATTCTCCAGTTCATTCTCCACCAAGAGAAGAACCTGTCTCTCCATCTTCTTTGACCAACGATAATCTAGTTATAACTCCCCCACACCTTGGGTTCGAGACTACCACACCTAACACATTTTCGGCCCCACAACCATCCACATCTTCTAAAGGACCAAATCCTCATCCTACATCTTCCCAACCATTCTCTCGATTAGTAGAGAAACTAGGACTTCTCCAATCAAAGAAAGTGGAACATCAGGCATTATGGGAGCGACTCAAAGCTCCTCATCCTACCCAGCCTGCCTCATCTCATGCCACCGACTCTCTTGTGACAAAATCTCCCAAAGTCTCTGACATGGATCAGACTTCCACTTCTAAACGTTTAAAACCTCAACCATTCACATTAGAACATAAATCCTCATCCACCATATCAAAACCCATCAAGTCACTCGATGTTTGCCCCATCACTAACCTCACTCACTCGCAAGTGAAGGTAGACTTGAACCTTGCCTTGCCCAATAGTAGTCCTCAAACCAAACCAAATAAGACTGCTAAGCCACGATGGTGAAACCCTCCTCCATTGTCACCATTACCCTCCATTTTGGGCCCTTATCCTTCTACCCTAATAGGAGTGTTCCCTACTCTGACCCCTAACCAAAACAAGTTACCTCCACTACTTCCTTTGCCTACCACAAGCCTACCCTCTCTGAAAAATTTGGCACCTCTCACAAAAAAAGTGTCCTCTCCGCATGTGGCCACACCACCAACCCAAAATGTGGTATAGAAGCCTCCTTCAACACCCCCCAAGCAAAAGTCACCAGCATCTCACACATCAACAAGCATGGACCCTTTAGTGGGTTCATACACTTTGATATTGCATCAAATTTTACAGACCTCTAGCATAACCCTTCCGCCTATCAAGCCATTCCAACCCCTCGGGTCAAAACCTTCTTGGTTCGATGATACTAAGATTTGCCTATATCATTGTACGCCAGGACATGATACTGAGGATTGTTGTGCCTTCAAATTAGTCATTCACCAATACATGGAGAAAGACACTCTTCTTCTTGAGGACACTATCGACAAACCTTTGACACCTTCTCATACTTCTCAAATCCCTTCATCGACATCGACATCTCATCAACAACCTATGGCCCCTCCATCTCCTTCACCTCCTCTCTTCGAAATTAATGCCATCCACATAACCACTAGGTCACAAAAGGATAAGGTAAAAGAAAAAGCTGTTATTCCTTGGACCTACTCTTTTGTCCAGCCACCTCAATCACCAAAGCCCAAGACTTCCATTCTGGGTGCATCCCAACCCTCTTCTTTAGGGGCAATCCATGACTCTATGTTAAAATAGCTTCACCAAATGCCTATGAAGATGACTTTTTATGACCTCATCCAAAGCTCACCCCAGCATCGTCAAGCTCTAATCAGAGCCTTACAGGCAGTAGAGGTCCAACTCGAAGACCCTCAACCACTAGCTACCCTGGTCCATTCATTATCCCCCGTCACCTCTATCAATTTTAGCGATTTTGAAATTCCTACCTTTACCTCAGAAGATCAGGATGCTGCTCTTTTCATCACAGCCTACGTTGATCAAACCTGCATTAAGTGAGTTATGATTGATGGGGGCACCAGCATTAATATCATTTCTACCCACGCCTTTGATCAATTGGTCCTCCCTAAGAATTACGTATCAAAAACTGATGCAATCCTTCGATCCTTTAATGACACCACCACAAACACTATTGGTACCATCATCCTCTATATTCGCATTGGCCCACGCACAATCTTGGATCTCTTCTACATCATCGAGGGAGAATTCCAATATAACATGCTATTAGGATGACCCTAGATCTGTGCCATGGCTTGCGTCCCTTCTACACTTCACCATTGTGTCAAATTTGAACACGATAGACAAGTCCATGTCATTCTTGCTGACCCATCCCCTTTCAAGACTTGTAACATGACCTATTGACCAAATGATGTTTTCATTCCTCTCAAGACACCAACCCAAACACTACCTCCATCCACAAAAGCTTCAACCAGTACGCAAATGGCGGTTGCCCTCACATCACCTTCTCAAGCGACAACCAAGGACCCCATGGAAGATATCTTCCAACGACTTTGACTTGGGGAATATCACTTACTTACCCTAGACATGTTCCAGAATCTGTAAGAGTATGGACAACTTCATCAAAATCCAAGCTATGACCATTGGATCAGAATGGTCATTTCTTATGGTCCTCCTAGCCTTTGAACCAATCTCGTCTATGGGGGGCTGGATCGAGCTCCTATTGACGAGAATCCTCTCTCCTCACCTCAACCATTCACATTAGACTTCTCTTTTCTTGGCAACCCTACCTTTGCTCACACCTACCTTTATAGGTGTGCATGGAAGGGTTTTGGCTTCGGGCGCTACGAACAAGGCTCCCATCAGCCCATCGAACCACCCAATGATGACAATGCTAAGAAATGATATGGTCTAGGTTTCTAAGAACCCACCGAGGCTTTTGCAAACCTTTGCCCTGAACCCACCATCGACCAATCTCCTCCAGGCTCACCTATTATTCCCCCTTCACCTACGGAGTCGGTGGTTTCCATCCCTCTTAGTTTTTTTTTTTGCATAAACACCATCCACTTGGAATCCCTAACCTATCAACTCAACGGGGTCTCTAGGTCTCTCCTTCTCATTTATCCCAACATGATAGATGATGAATCAGCAACCATTAACATTGTCCACTGTGTAGACGATGACGCCATTCTCACCTACATGGGTGCCAATGACTCTTTCATTCAGTGCTCCCTCCCTTCTGAAACACAGGTTATGTTAAATGAATTGACCATTGACATTAACCTTCCATCTTCTGATGTTCTTCATGTCTTAAAGATTGGTCAATCTTTGGACACCCAGGAGCAGATCGACTATACCACATTTCTTTCAGACAATAGCAAGGCCTTTGCTTGGACCTACAGTGACATGCCTGGTATCGACCCTAACATTGTCATCCATAACATCATCACAAACCCAGAGGCTAAGCCTATCAGGAAAAATATTTGCAAAATGCATCCTCGCATTTCACTCCTTGTCAAAGAGGAGATTCAGTGTCTTCTCTCTATCTCTTTCATCCAACCAATTGATTATCCACAGTGGGTATCTAACATTGTCCCTGTTACCAAAACAACTGGGGGGATCTGAATCTGCACGGACTATCACGACCTCAACTTGACCTATCCCAAAGATGACTTTCCTCTTCCCAACATTGACCAACTTGTTGATATCATGGCCAGTCATGAGATGTTATCACTCATGGATGGGTTTTCAGGATATAACCAAATCTTGATTGCACCGAAAGATCAGCACAAGACTACCTTCATTACCCCATGGGAGACTTTCTGCTATCAGGTCATGCCTTTTGGTCTGAAAAATGTAGGAACTACATATCAACGTGCCATGACTTACATTTTTCATGATCTCCTCCATAAAATCATGGAGAACTATGTGGATGACCTGCTTGGCAAGTCTAAGCTTCGTCGCGACCATTTGACTATCCTCAAGATCATCTTCTCTCGCCTCCTTCAGTATAATGTCTGCCTTAACCCCAAGAAATGTGTCTTTGGGGTCCTCTTAGGGAAGCTCCTGGGGTTCATCATTTCTCTCTGTGGCATTGAGATAGATCCCACCAAAATCTGTGCTATCCTTGAGATGCCACCTCTGACCAATCTCAAGCAGCTTCGCAGTCTGCAAGGGAAGCTCCAATCCATCTGTCGCTTCATCTCACAGCTTTCTGACTGCTACCAACCTTTTCATCATCTCCTCAAGAAGGACATCTCCTTTAAATGGGATAAGGATTGTCAAGAGGCATTTGAAGCTCTTAAATGCTATCTAGTCTCTTCACCAGTCATCATTCCACCTAAAGATGACCAACCCTTATACCTCTACATCTTAGCAACCAACCATTCGTTAGGTGCCATGATCACGCACCGAGATGAGCAACACCGTGAGCAAGCGGTTTACTACATAAGCCAAACACTTGTCGACTATGAAACTCGATATACTCATACCGAGAAACTCTATTTGGCC
This sequence comes from Torreya grandis, assembly GCA_037957365.1. Classification (NCBI taxonomy): domain Eukaryota; kingdom Viridiplantae; phylum Streptophyta; class Pinopsida; order Cupressales; family Taxaceae; genus Torreya; species Torreya grandis. Next base: position 8,789,803 of record JARHVA010000013.1, on the reverse strand, counting down.
TTAGTCTTTGCCGCTACCAAGCTCCATCACTATCTTCTCAATCACAAAACATTTGTCATCACTCACACTGACCCTCTTAAATACATGCATTCTAAGCCATACCAAAAACAATATATGGCTTGTTGGCTCATGTTTCTTGCTAAGTTTGACTTGGAATTCATCCAGCAAAAATCCATAAAGGGGCAAACAATCACTGACCAACTGGTAGATGCCCCTCTTCTCGATAATCAACCTTCTCAGTGCAAGTTCCCCGATGAATCTATCACCACTCTCTCGACTGATGACACATTCTACCAAATGACGATGTTCATCAACAGATCCAAATGTCAACTCGGTGGGGGTGCGGGGGTCATCCTCATCCCACATGAGGGTGAGCCCATGCCCCTGTCTTCAAACTCAACTTTGAATGTACCAATAATATGGTTGAATATGAAGCCTTAATTTTGGGACTTCAAATTGCCCTTTCTTTAAGCATCAAGACCATCAACATCTTCGGGGACTCACAACTTGTCATCAATCAAATCAACGGTTCATATCTTTGTAAAAATGAAATTTTGCAAAGGTACAAGCACCGTGTTGACACCCTTCTAGCATCTTTTGACCATTACCTCTTGCAGACTGTTCCTTGATTTACGAATAAGTTTGCTGACACCATGGCTTCCCTCGCCTCACATATTCCCTCTTCATCATCCTCATCAAGAATTTATGTCATGGTACATCATGTGTTGTTGCCTTCATACATTTCTACTGACATCAACCTCGTCAACACCATAGACTCTAGTCCACAGGATGTGTGGTATAAACAACTTGTGGACTACTTAGCTCATTCTATTATTCCTCCCAACCTCTCTAGCAATACACGGTGGGCTTTCATCAAATGCATGGCTCGCTACACCATGCTAGGGGGTCTTCTTTATAAGAGAGGTTTCGACAGCCTTCTTCTTCACTGTCTAACCTCCACTGAAGAATCTCATGCTATTACACAGGTCCACGATAAGATTTGTGGCAGACACTTCAGTGGTAACTCGATTGTCAAGTGCATCCTTCGCCTGGGCTATTATTGGCCCACTCTTCATCAAGACTGTAGCGACTATGTTCGATGTTGCATGAAGTGTCAATAGCATGCTAACTTGCTTCATCTCCCTAGCCACACCCTACAAGTCACTCAAGATTTTTGGCCTTTTTTACAGTGGGGCTTAGATCTCATCAATGAGATTAACCCTCATTCGTCTCTTCATCATCAGTCCATCATCACCGCCACTGAGTATTTCACTAAATGGGTGGAAGCTATTCCTCTCATCTCCACAAAAGTTGACAAAATTGTCAACTTCATCAACACCCACATCATTTGTCATTTTGGTGTACCTCATAAAATCATCACCGATAATGGCAAGTCATTCAAAAACAAAACTGTCCAGAAACTTTGTGACTCCTTTGGCATCAAACTCAGCTTTTCTTCGCCTTACTACCCACAAGAAAATGGGCAGGCCGAGGCCTCCAACAAAATCTTAACTAAAATTCTCATGAAGGTGGTCAATGACACTGGAAGGGATTGGCACGTTCACATCACTAGCATCCAAACCTCTACGGGTGCTACCCCTTTCTCTCTAGTGTACAAAACAGAGGCCGTCCTACCTCTCAAAGTACAAATCCCATCTCTTTGCATCTCTCTACATGAAATTCTTTCTAACAATGACTTTAGTCAAGATCGATTAGCTCAACTTGAGTTACTCAATGAACATCATCTTACTACCCTCAACCATCTCCATGTCTATCAAAATCGCATCAAACGAGCCTATAACAAAAATCTGAGAGAATGAGATTTCAATATCGGAGACCTCATCCTCAAAGAGAACCAACACGTGACCAATATGAAATGGAGTAAATGAGGCAAATTTGCTCCTAATTAGCTTGGACCTTACATCATCATGCACAAGTATGGATCAGGGACTTATCATCTGTCTTCTCTTGAAGGCCGACTAGAACTTGAGCCCCTTAATGCCTTGCATCTATGACCATTCTATTGTTAGTCGAGTACTCGCTCACTTGACATTTAACTTGAGCTCATCCCTTGAGCAACCCTTATCCTCTTAATCCTCATTTCTTTCAACCCTATTTCCCTAAAGCAAGTCCTATGTAACCCTTTTATAAAGTATGAATGCTTTGTCCTAATAAAAGGGAGCCCTTGAATTTCTATAGTCTTGTCCATGACTCAAAATTCTGTCAAAAAAAAATAAATTGATGTCAAAATATCAAAGGTCATAAACTCTAAAGGTAGACTGCTCCCTCGAAGGACAGCTATACTATCATCGTTGTAGCTAATAGACTGCTCCCTTGAAGGACAGCTATTCAAAGCCCTCATATATATACAAAGCAAACATATAGACCACTCCCTTGAAGGATGGATATGACTAAATATTGCTATAAATAGCACTTTATTAGAAGCTTCCCACATCGATCAGCTTCACAAATGACCACAAAACAAACTGACATCTCTATGTAGACTTCCCACATTGATCAGTCTACACAAAAAAAAAAACATTGGGTCATGGACTTGGCTTGTAGTCGTCTCAGAGTCTCCTATAAAAAGGGGTAAAGTTATCCTCTCCTCACATATGACATCACCTAATCAAGGGAATTTGAGCTCATTTTAATGTCAAAGTGATTTGATTACCTCTCTAACACAACCAATGGTCTATGATGTAATGCATGAACGGGGCTTTTGTTTCTAAAAATCCCCTACTTATGTTATCATTATGGTCCTTGTCAATGAAAGGGCAAAAATGCATTTCACTTCCTCCTTACCTTTGGTCACATTCAACCAAATCATTTGTCATCCAACCCAACCTAACCTTTTTCAGACCACTCACATTATCATAACATATTCACACTAGTTTTTATGGACACCAATACACATGGAAACTATTGACCACACAATTTATGTCAAGCATAAACCATTACTTGCTGAAGCATAACTAGACCCATTTCATTTTTAGCATACATTCATTAATTAATATGGACAATTACTAGGGATGAAAAACCCTGACTAATGTTATAGAATACACCATTGCACAAAATGGAACAAGGTGTAACATCATCTTTCCCCTCATCATTTCAAGCATGTACCCTCAGACATATGGGAAGTGCTACATTGTTATCATTATCAAACCAAACACATCAACCACTTCGACCTTTTTCCTCCCTCTTGGGAGAACTACATTGTCCTGAGGCCCTAACGACAAGGGCTATGTACGCAGCACTCAGTTGACATGGGGTCTTCTGAGGCTAGCTTGGCTATTCCTTCGTCCATCCACCTCAACCAATGACCATGGAGATCGCGACTATCTCCTTCGACTACAACCACTTCCAAGACAATGTTGCCTTGGTTGTTTTTGCATGTATGCTACCTCATGAATGGTTAGCAAAATTGTTTGCAACCCATATTTTGACCCTCACAAGTATAGGATCGCGAACATGTTGATCCCCACTACCTGTGACATTTTTGTGTTTTCTAAAAGCACTTCCTGAGCTTGAGAGACTTGGAACATGATGACCATTAGAGCTATAACTTGGATCAAATAACCTAATTAGCTATGACTAAATGCTGAGGCCTAGTTATTTCAATTTTGGCACTCCTCAACCTTAACCTGTGACAATTTGACCTGACCATCTCGTGAAGTGGTATGTGTGCAATCTCAAACTTTTGCAGCGTTCATACTCCATCTTCACCATATCCATCCACTATCTATCAAATCGGAACCTAATTTCAAGTTTCCTTCCCTCGACTCCTGCTTTGAGGGGGAATACCTCATCCCATAATCGAGGCAATCTATATTCATTTTTTGTCTTGCAGTTCGCCAGAACAACCAACAGGACGAAAACAATTTCATCCTATACCTGGGGCAATCAACTCCTATTTTTGTCTTGCAGTTCATCAGAACAACCAACAAGACAAAAAGGGGCAAACGTAGACACTGAAATCATGTCTAACCCTTGGTCATCCTCCCCCTTGGTCCATTCCTAACCCATTCCTAACCCACACAATTACTAATTTAAAATAATAACTTATTTTGAATTAATAACCCCCCTTTGACACATCACCTATAACACCTCGCCTTGGACTATTTCCCACCCTATGACTCACCCAAGACCTACTCTTACTCCTTTCCAACTGCCTAACCAACTCTCGTACGTATTTAGCCCAACCTTCGACAATTCTCTAATGAATTATGCACTTGGCGGATGGAGAACGGGCTTGATAGCCCTTTTACTCATTCTCCACCTACTGACGTCGGTCAAATGTTGGCCGACACCAGTGGGATCACTGACGTTGGTTTACTTAAATTGAAATCTAACCTCTCACTGGGGCTAATCACGAATTGTTAATCACTAGTTGGCTAATCATGAATCTCGAATCCTCTCCCCGCAAAACAAAATTCTCTTACTCTTGCTTCCTAGACTTCTTGCTTCTTGTTTTCTTACAGGTATCAACATTCTTGACAGCACTTTCTAGGCACTGAGATCTTGCACCAGCCATTCTACATAAGGTTGAGGACTGCATGACATCTCCACCACCAACCACAATGGAAACACAGCTCCTGCTCCTCTGCCAACTCCGTCCACAGCTAAGTATTTGTACTATGTTTATTTCAGTGTCATTTCAAATATACTAGCACTCTATCTACTATCCATTCCAAACCATTCTGGACACAACCTTCCCTGTCCTTCTCGAAGAGGCTGAAAAGCCTTCTCTGACCCTTGTCTCCCCCTTTTTGTCTCTATCACCCATTTAGTCCCTTTTTAGACCATACTCTTTGTCCAATCAACTTAGCACAAGTTATCAGAGTCCTACAGACCCTCCCAAGACCATTATGATTGACCTGACTAAACTGCTTCCCAAAAAGGCTGAGAGGCCTTTTTCCTACCCTTTACCCCTTTTTTTGACAACATATCCTCTGCCTTATTCCTTCCTAAAGATTTTATCTACTGCCTTACCACCTTACACAAACCCTTAGACTACCACTGAGGCTTCTGCAAACCATTCTGAGTAACTAGACTGCCCTGAAACCAGCCCTAAAACTTATCCCAGGCCATTGCCCCAACCGACCTCAACCATTGCCCCTACCAACATCGACAGACTAACCGATGTCGGTGACCTTCCTTGATCGACACCGATAGAACCACTGACGTCGGTGACTATGGAAAGCAGACTGCTGCATAATAGGTACGCATTTGCTTTCATTTCTTTCATTTAGTTTTTATCATTTATGTTTCTATCAATATTCTACTTTTATCAATGGGTTGTCATCCTCCAAGAAGTCTTTGAACTTCTAGGACCAAGCTTTTGCTTAGCAGCCCACTTTTGAGCCATCTAACCATTTTCGTGTTTGAGTCTCTTTTTGCGACAGGTGTCATCTTCCACAACCAAAGAGGAGTTCCTGCTATCGTCTGAATCTGGTGCGCATGACTTCATCCAGGTAACATCTAACCCTTGACCACTTATCTTAGTTTCTCATTTCCTTTTGAATGTGAAAGCGAAAAATCATATAGAAACACCTTCTTGCTTCTTGTTTTCTTGCAGGTATCAACATTCTTGACAGCACTTTCTAGGCACTGAGATGTTGCACCAGCCATTCTACTTAGGGTTGAGGACCACATGACATCTCCACCACCAGCCACAATGGAAACACAGCTCTTGCTCCTCTGCCAACTACATCCACAGCTAAGTATTTGTACTATTTTATTTTAGTGTCATTTCAAATATACTAGCACTGTATCTACTATCCATTCCCAACCATTCTGGCATAGTTAGAACTTCAGTTCTAACTATGGTCTCAAAACCATATAAGATTATCTTAAACTTGTCAATAGTTCAAGTTAGCCTTTACAAAATCATGCAACGTGTACATGTTTACAAAATGAATTGGAAACTTTTTACAATACATTCAAATCATAAGAAAACTATAAAATATACACCACTATTAGAATGTACATGCACAAAATTATCTTTTTAAGGTTGAGTTAATTTATACATGGATGCATTGACTTTAATAGGAGTTTTAGATGTAGTAATTGATGTAGAAATGGATATAAGCACTTCAATTTGCTTCTTCTTTGCCTCTATATCAAGATAGCATTTATTTGCCACATCATGTTGCTGTCTAATTATATCCAAGTTTAGAAGAGAGGTTTTATGTACCTTGCCAATCTATGATGGGATATTTTCATGTTTTACCTTTGTCATTTGGAAGTTGATTTTGAAAATTTCAAATTCAATCACCTTTTTTCTTGTAAAACTCAATTCTATTTCAATGTCTTCTAATGGTAATCCTTGTAAACTTCGCTTGAAATTGTCTGAAGCTTCTTGAATAAGTTGATCAAAGTTCATCTTGATTATTATCTTGCCTATAACATCCTTTACTCTTGACAACTTCAAGTCATTGAAAAAATTTAGGATGAGGTCCTTATGTTATTTGTATTGTATTTAGAGATTAAATCCCTAGTTGTTGTTACCCATTCTCTAACCTCTTTTGTTATAATGACCACCATATTGAGTGTATTGGATGCCTCTAATGGTGTCATTAGATCTAAATGGTTGTATACCTTATTGGTTGAGTAAATAATTAAAAACTTTAGTTTATTCTCATCTACCTTCAAAGAATTAAATAATTTATGTGTTTGGGCAATGTGAGGGGCTAATTCAACCTGCATTGCCTCCAATGCCTCTAAATAATTGTTATATTTAGATGTAGCCTCTTGCACCTTAATTAAAATGTTTGTTGGGATGTGAACAAATTGTTTTTGTTCTTTGATTAGTTCCAATTCTACTTCCATCTCCTACCTTGCCTATTATATGCCATCATGGCATCTTTATGTGCTTCAGCTAGAGACCTAAAATCTTCATTATAGAGGGATTGGCCCACCTATCTATTCTATCTCTTAGATAAGGCATAAACTTCTTACTTCTCTTCTAGAATGATTTTTTTATCAGCTTCATCTTCCAACATTCTCTTTCTAACCTTTGGATACTCCCAGATGACTTGTCAAATAAAGTTGTTATAGATGGGAGTTTTGTGATCTTAAAACTAGAAATTTTAGAAATTTTTGTTCTTAGATCAATATCCCATAGAGGAATCACTAGTTTATTGGGGTTTATCTCTTGTGTGATTTTAACCATAGCCTCCTCATCAAGATCTTCTATTGGTTGTTCCTTTTTGGCTGCCTTGAGGATTGTGTCAGGTAGAGAAGGCCAAATGATCTTGGACAAATCTAAACCTCCATATTGGAGGAGTGAATGGATCATGATAAGTTTATTTAACTTATTCCCTTTGCATGATCTTATGATGGTGGTCTATTGGGCTGAAGTGGTGGATGGCATGGGCAAAGTGATATGGATAGATGAAACATGGATTTGGGGAGTGGCCATGGCTATTTTTATTTTCCTAGCCTTCCTTTTTCTCTTCAAAGTTCTGACTATGGTAGTGCTAGAGGGAATACTAGTAGTGGTCATTATGTAAGTGGATGACACAATGGGGGAATATGGATTAATGGTGGTGGAAGATGGATCAATGGTGGTGGAAGATGGATTAATGGTGGTGGAAGAGACCTTCTCTAATTCTGGAGTGAGTAGAAGAATGTTCAAAAAAGAGGAGGTTAATGAATCATCAGGGGTGAAAGTGACAACTTCCACCTTGAGAGTCTTAAGAATGTAGTAAATTAGAATAGAACCAAAAATAGACACACATGAAGAAACTAGGGAAGTGGTCTCTAAAGGTTAAGCCTTTTTACCTATTGTGTCCTCCATGGTTGGTGCCTTCCCTTTGTCAACCATGAGGATTAGTGCCTTGGTTGTCTCCAATTTTGCTTCTTCATCAAGTTCTTACTCTTCTTCCTACTATTGTTGAGGTATTAAATACAAGATATAAGATTGCTCAACTATTGGAATACATGTGAGGGGAGACCTTAGATTCCTTCTATAGAAAATAGTTATCTTGGATTCCAAAGAGGAGCCTTGTTGAACTAAGACAATAGATTAATGTGTGGATACCCCTGATGTAGACTCTTATACTTGGGGAGTAACTGCAGGCATTTGTATTCTAGCTACAACTAGGTTCTCTTTTTTTTCCTCATCAGAGGACTCTAGATTAATGGGATCTCTTATAACTCCCCTAGGATCAAGATCATTTACCCCTAGCTCTTACTTGATACTCTTAAACTTAAAGGGAAGTTCTTATGAAGGTTCCCCTTATTCCTTAGTCTACTATAGGGGCTGGCTATACCAAAAATCTAAAGTTGTCCACCCTACAGTAAATGGTAGCATGTCATGCATTTCCTTCACTATGATTAAAATCTCTTGTTGGATTATCCTTAAATGATCCTCCTTGTATCCAACAACTTTTGTCCTATCTATGACTTGGTTATCATCTTTTACATTTAAAAATAAGAAGTCATTGTCATAAGGGATATGTTGGTATGGATACTAAGGCCCTAAATATGTCTTTGCATGAAACCATGGGGATCAAAATCCTTGTGTGGAAAGGTGGGTAAGTGATATATTTTTCCCTTATTCCCAACTTATCCAAAGTTTTTTCTCTACATGTAGCACATTCTGCTAATGATCACATGTGAGCCACAATATGTGACTTTTTTATTTTTGATCAAATCTTCCTCAACACTCCACCATAGTTGATAATCAATTTCTTACTTTTCCAACTTGTTAGGCACATATTTAGGGATTCGTAAGGGATTGACCTTATGACTAACAATCATAATCATTGTGTAGTCAGGATATAACTAGTAATCACCCCTTCTAGCTAGTGTTTTGGCTATGCTTGATCCAATTATGGGTAGTGAAGACCCATGGATTGATTACCATACTTGAGGATAAACATCCTCAATAATCTGAACCATGTTCTTTATATATTCATAAATGTGTAAGAAGTGGTAATAATCACAAATGTGGTTTTTGACACAGTCTTTGGTTGGGCTCCAAAGTTTATGAAGGACTTTATATACTGTGACCATTACAATATCTAAAAGATAGGACATCATGTAGAAGTAACTTGCTGGAGTGGGTCAGATTATTTTATGTAGGATATGTTCCCTCAAATAGAAGCTAATAATTTCACCCAAATCAAAATTTGCATTGCCAGTCATCATTAAATGAAGTAAAGGCACCTAGTCCAAATTAATAAAATGGATTTTGGGCATGCCATACATTTTATTTAGTATCACCATCCCAATCTGAACTCCTATTTTGAATTTTTTGATAGAAGTGGGATTCTTTCCTTTATATGTCATGGTTTCCCCAGGGAGAAGCCATGAGCTGAGTACCTTATCCATTAAATTTTCCTAGTTCCATGAAACTATTATATGCTTATCAAAATACACATCTAGAATTGGTAGTGATAAATACCTTTGAAAAGCATCTCTTAAGATACATTCCATGACTATCTAGGTGTCTATATGGTGTAGAAATTCATCCTATGTATTCTTCCTGATGAAGAATAAATCTTGTAAGAAGTCAATACAGGAGGGCATCACCTCAGGTTTGGCCACTACCGAATGTAGTGATTATTTCTTGAGGGAGAGCAAGTTTGTAATGAATTGTCATTTTATGTTAGATATATTCCTATATATTGAAAATATGTTGATAGATTCCACAATGTCCCATAATTTAGAATAATTCCCATACCTATTATCAAATATGATGGCATTATAGACTATGTCTATGAATTCCATTAAATCTTTTATGGTGAATGATGATGGCAAAAGTGATCCTCTAGAACTCTTAGATGATGATTCAATTGTAGTTATGTGTACTTATTTTAGTTTATTTATGTGTTATATGAAAAAAGCTCATCTTCGCTTAGTTGTTTGTTTACTTGTTAATGGATTCACAGGTAGCTAGGACTTTCATGCAAAGGATAGAAGTTGATTTTGAATTCATTTGTGATCAATGGATACATTAATAGATACACATCATTTATGTAGATTTATCTTTCAATTTTATTTCATGTGTTATAAATGTCTAACATTCATATGTTTTGTATTATCTGCATAGTTCAGATCTCATTAGTTTAGTTGGCAAGTATCCTTAGCAAGGATTGGGAAGTATTTTACTTTATTGGCTACATATATCAGGCTCTCAAGAATTAGGAGTCATATTTTATGTTAAGACTAAGCCTACAAAATATCCAAACAAATATTCTAAACAAGAATCTCAAAGACCAAATCTATCAGAACAAATGTTCTAAACAAAATGCCTGATACAAAAAGCTTGAAGATCAAAAAATATATGAATTGCATAAAACTTATCATGACTGTTTCCTATTGTTAAGCATGGAATATACTGAGAGGGGGGGTGAATCAGTATATTATATATCTTATAAATCTTTCCTTTAATCAATATTCCACTTAATCAAACATTCAAGATATGCAATAAAACTCAAACAATAAACATCACACAAGATAGAGAGAGACACCAGATATAATGTGGAAACCCAATGTGGGAAAAACCACGAAGAATCAATCTCAAATATATTCAAGAGAACAACCCCACAAGAGCACCATACCCCTTTTGCCAAGTACAAACCTCAGCTACAATTCATGAGCACCAACCCATAGGAGCACCAACCCCTTTGTGTATACCACACACCTATCTCTCAATGTTACTATCTCAACAAATGATAGATCAATACAACATCTCCTTCCTCTCTCTCACCTTTTCTCTTCTAAGCTAGATCTAACAAAGACAAATCATCTCTCAAAATTACTCTTTTAAGCTAGATATTACAATATCAAATCAACCTCTCTCATCCACATTTACAAATGGCTACTCAAGCCTTTATTTATAGCTTTCCAAATGACCTTTGGCCTTCACCCTTTGTGACCTTTCATTTCTCATGGAAAATGGTGCCAATCTTGGATAACCCTTCATATCCAAGCATTTGAAAAGTCATGTGGTGACCCTTCATGACCAAAAATGTCTTTCCCACTTTTGTCCTTATCTTTGGTGACTTTTCGTATTCCTTTAAGTGTCCCTTCATGAGAAATTCACCCTTTACTCTTTTGTCTTCACTTGGTGACTCTTGGTATTCCCCAAGATGACTCTTCATGGGAATATGCATCCCATCCTTCTTTTGTCTTTATCCTGTGACTCTTCATCTTCTCCATGGGCCCTTATTTTGTCTCATATACAACCAAAAATATATTCATTAATATTATATAAATATTAACTCATATTAGCCAAGATAAACAATATTAAATGCAATGGGGCCTTTATCACCAATAATACTAAAACTTTGACATCAATGAAAATATTTCCAACAATCTCCCCCTTTGTCATTGATGGCAACCTCAATCCTGAAACTGCCACATCCTATCACCTACACATACCGTCATCTGAAAACATACAGTAACTCCTTACTGTAGCAACATGTACCTATTTTTTGCACCTGTACTTGTTCCTATTATTCTCCCCCTTTGACATCAATGGAAAAGGGCCTACTTGGAGCTAACACTTAGCTACCCCTCACTTAATGCTAAACATCAATGGCAAGAAGTAATAGAAATTACTCCCAACTCCTCTCACCGATCTTTGAGAAGATATCTGATTAAAACATTGCCTATCTTTGAGAATCTGCAATCAGCTTATTTGAATATTTCCTTCTAATCTCAAAACCTTCCACGTGAAACTTTAAGGTGTATCCTTGATCACATATTTGCCTTACATTCAATAGATTATGCTTATGAAACATTCTTAGTCTTGGTTCTACCATTATCCAAAAACAAAGTACCTTTTTTGGCTATCCTGGCAGTGGTTTTATCTTTGAATCTCACTGTACCACCATTTATCTTCTTTACTCTTATCTCCTATCATATGCCTCAAACATCCACTATCAATGAACCATGGCTGATCTTTATCTCTTACATGCAAAGCTGTTTGCACCAACATAGATTCTTCAGGTTGTTTCTTCTGCCATGAACATGAGTGAACCTTCTTCCTGATGAATGGAGCTTTGAAACTTTGATCCTTCTTGATTGAATCTGCATGAGTATCCTTTTCTTTCTCTCTGAAATTGTTAGCTCTTTTTCAACATTCTAATTTCTTATGACCATAATCATTTGAAACACTGCATATGCAAGAATCATTTTAATATCCTCAAACCATAATACTGATGCAAAATTTTCTTTAAAAATATATTCCCTCAAAAGATATACAAATTAATTTGCCAGCTCACCTTCTTGTCATACAACATAACCAAGACCCAATAACATCCACCATGCTTCAATTTTTAAAGTGTCTCCTTGAAGCCTAGAAGAGACACCCCACACCAAAAGGGTCCTAGAAACAAATCTCAGGAGATTCCCACATCTCCTTTGTTTCTTCCTTGATCTTGTTATGTTTTTCTTTTAGAATCCGTTTAAGCATGTCTAACCTTTTTGCCCTACTAACCTTATCATTTATGATTTTTTTCATCTTCTCAACTTTTGCAACTTTCTTATCTTGACAAAGCTCATGCTCAAATGTAACAAGAGATTCTTTACAATCCTTCTTATTTGATTCTTTATCTATTATAGCAAGCAATTCATTTTCACTCTTAAACTCAACCTGATCAACATTTACTATTTTAGGTCTCCAAACCTTAATTTAACTCTTCTCATATATTTTAAGGGCTTTGTAACCTTTGACATACTTTGAATATTTCTTTACTTTATTTTGACAAAATTTAGCATTATGTCCAACCTCATGACAATAAAAGCAAACAATATTTCTCATACCTTTTTCTTAAATGTGACTGAGATGTCCCTTTGATTGATTACTTCTCCTCATACAATCTCTTTCCCTATGACCAACATGATGACAAACAAAACAACGGACATGAAAAGAATTTGAAAACTTGAAAGCATTGGGCTGCCTGATTGGCTTCTTTGATTTGCCTGCAAAACTTGCATCCTTCTTTCCTTAGACTAATATTTCATGATCTTTTTCAACCTTGATTATAAGCTTCTCATGATTATCCTTTAAAGAATCTAACTCAACCTTCAACTGATTACACTCTTCTTCTTTTGATGTTAAAATTGAAGTTGCAACCTCTAACTGATTCTTAAGATCTTGAATAAATATCTTATTTTCTTTTACTTCTATAGCCAACTTAGAATCCAAGATACACACCTTTTCCTTAAGAGCCTCAACCATATATTTTAACTCTTGATTCTCCTTCTTTAGTTGCTTGGCCATCTTGTGCTTTTCTTTGATCTACCTTCAAGCTGTTAAACTCTTTTTGAAGGAACCTGCTCTGATACCAATTTTTAAGCACAGAATATAATGAGAGGGGGGGTGAATCAGTATATTATATATCTTATAAATCTTTCCTTTAATCAATATTCCACTTAATCAAACATTCAAGATATGCAATAAAACTCAAACAATAAACATCACACAAGACAGAGAGAGACACTAGATATAATGTGGAAACCCAATGTGGGAAAAACCATGAAGAATCAATCTCAAATATATTCATGAGAACAACCCCATAGGAGCACCATGCCCCTTTTACCAAGTACAAACCTCAGCTACAATTCATGAGCACCAACCCACAGGAGCACCAACCCCTTTGTGTATACCACACACCTATCTCTCAATGTTGTTATCTCAACAAATGATAGATCAATACAACATCTCCTTCCTCTCTCTCACTTTTGCTTTTCTAAGCTAGATATAACAAATACAAATCATCTCTCAAAATTACTCTTCTAAGCTAGATATTACAATATCAAATCAACCTCTCTCATCCACATCTATAAATGGCTACTCAAGCCTTTATTTATAGCTTTCCAAATGACCTTTGGCCTTCCCCCTTTGTGACCTTTCATTCCTCATGGAAAATGGAGCCAATCTTGGATGACCCTTCATATCCAAGCATTTGAAAAGTCATGTGGTGACCCTTCATGACCAAAATTGTCTTTCCCACTTTTGTCATTATCTTTGGTGACTTTTCATATTCCTTTAAGTGTCCCTTCATGAGAAATTCGCCCTTTACTCTTTTGTCTTCACTTGGTGACTCTTGGTATTCCCCAAGATGACTCTTCATGGGAAAATGCATCCCATCCTTATTTTGTCTTTATCTCGTGACTCTTCATCTTCTCCATGGGCCCTTATTTTGTCTCATATGCAACCAAAAATATATTCATTAATATTAAATAAATATTAACTCATATTAGCCAAGATAAATAATATTAAATGCAATGGGGCGTTTATCACCAATAATACTAAACCTTTGACATCAATGACAATATTTCCAACACATATAATTTTTCTAATAAAAAATACCGAAGACCAAATCTATTCAGAATAAATGTTCTAAATAAAATGTGTGAAGACCAAATTTTTGATAAAAGATAAATCATTCAGAATAAGTATTCTAGACAAAATTTCTGATGTGAAAACTCTAAAAAAAGGTCTAATACAAAAACCCCAATGAATAAAATCCGAAAATGTCTTTTGTGGATAAATTCCAAATAAAATTTCCAAAGACCAAAATTTTTTAGAAGAAGGCCCGAGCAAAATGTCCAAAAACCAAATCCTAAATATAATTCCTTCAAATAAAACTAAGTCCCAAAAAACTTGCATAGTTCAAAAATCTCTTGAAAAGGCATTAATAAGGTTAGTCTATAAAAATGTATAATACCATGTTTTTTCTTCTATGTGTAAAGACTAAGGATTAATCTTATTAGAATTTTGCACATATAAATAGAATAAAGGCTCAACAATCAAGGCCAAACTACAAAAAAATTGGGTCTCATTTTTTTAAAGAAGAAAAGGGGTATGTTGGGTACAACATATTCCTCCATTCATATTTCTATTTTCACAATCTACACTAATCAAATTTCATTTTATATCAAGGTCAAAATTGAATAGTTAGGTACAATAATTAATTATCTTGTTGTCCTTAGATTTTTTATCTTATCTTATGTATTCTATATTTTTCATACATGTGGCATACTTTGAAAAGTGTAAATCTAATGAAATGAGGATGAATAATTTATCCTAGGCATATCTTTTGCATTTGTACATATTTTCATATACAAAGATACCTAAAATGGGGGCATATTGCTCATCTATGGACAGAAATTCATATTTTAACATAGATACATGCCATGGATTGTCCATATCTATCTCCTTTCTTCTACTTTAAAACCCTTACTTATCGCTAGCTTCAATTGTTCTAAATTTCAAATTTTCAAATACAAGAAAAGCATTCAAAATATTCTAAGAAAAAAATTCAAGATGTGATCATGATTAGATATATTGCCTACATCATTTTAATATGTTATTTATATCATAATTAATATATGGCATACTCTCTTTCTATCATACATGCATTTCAATAGGATTTTTGAGTGTTAAGTAGGATATTAATTTTATAGGGACTAAAATGTTAGATTTTCCTAAATCTAATAGCCTTTCTAAACTAGGGAACTATTATTCACAGATAGAGTATGTACATGTGTTATCATTATGTGATTCTTATAATTACGAGCTATATACTTCTTACATATGTATTGATAACATGCATATGTCTTACATCATGTAAATAGATATATTATTTTCTATGGCATTATGACATTATATATACATGATGTACACTAAATTATCTAGTTCTACACTTCATTGATGTTATTACTTGTACATAGTTTAATAGATCTTGTTTGTCTATTGTGTGTATCCCTTGGCCCTTGGGTGAAAATTTATTTGAAAATCTCTATAAGATCTTGTTTTGTATATGAAACATTTGAACATGTGCCATTACTTTTAGACTTTAGCCATTTGTTGTGTGTGACATTTGAACATGTCCCTTGTTTGAACATTATTCATGAAACTATGCTATTTTTCAAAATTACAATAATATTTTTCTAGTTGTGGACATGGTAAGAGCATGGATATTCTCCATTATATTTTGATCATGCACTCAGAAAAAAATTGTAATTAAATATTCAAGACATATGTAGTGGTTGATTCAGTTAAAGTTTATAATGCATAAAATAGAGGTTTAGATTTATCTATCATTATGTCTAAAAATTAATTTTGGATTTTAACTCATTTTATGTCTTGGATAAATACCAACTGATTTTAATTTAGGCTTATGTATCCCTCAATTAGTGTTATTTATTTTACAAAGTGAAAATTAAATTTGGAGATGGATCACCCTCAAATTATCCATTAGTTATGATAAATAACAAACTTCTCCAAGTGCTTCATGTGGAGAAAAATTTCTCCAATGCTTCAAGGAATCATCATCTCAAATAAAAGTCGCATAATCAAACATTAGTTTCACATATATAGGTGTATTCCTTCCTTGTCCTCCTATCAATTTCAAAATTTAAAAGTTTAAGCATTTTTTAATTTCAAATTAACAAATTTTCAAAATTTAAATTCTATAAATTTTCAAATTTAATATTTTTCAAATCTTAACTTTTAAAAGAACAAAGTAACTACTTCATGTGTTTTACAAGGGTTTATAAACTTTAATTTCCTACACAATTTGCATATTATCATAATGACAATTTATGTATTACATACTAGGGTATATCTTTCCTCTTATTATAGTAATTTCATTTATATATTGAGGGGGAGGGGGGACAGGGTGGGAAAATGTAGTAACCTAAATATGGTCATGAATTCTTGATTATGTTAGTTTTGTCCCTATTCACTTTAATTGACTTGTGCACTTAATCAATACATATTTTTCCACTGCACTCTTTCTTAAGCACCTATGTGGACATATTATATTTTCTAAACTGAAATTTTTTCACCTATAGAAGTGTTTTGATTACTAAAAACACATTTAAGAAAGTTGTATGACCAATCTAAGACCCAAATTTCACACCTTTCCCTTGAGGATAAAACAGACCTATAGGGACAATAGTGGAAATAGTTTCTATCTCATATGGGTTGAGCCTATCTTTTCCCTCTCTAATGGTCAATTTTTTAAATCAAACTCTCACTTACCTCATGATCCATGTTTTTAGGAATTACAGTGTGTGATTTTCCCAATTTGGATCATTATAAAGGCATATTTAATTAACCAATTATACCACTTTGAAATTTTAATACATCTAGGCATACCTACACAGATGCATATTGAGTAAAGCTTCCCTATTTTTCCCAATTTTGATTTTGATCATTACAATTAGTCTTCAACCAAGTCAAAATTTTGTTTTATCTATCTAAAAGAATGGTCAAACATTCAAGCTATCTACAGATTCATTTGTATAATCAAAGGAGCATAATGACACAAAAATGTTATAAGTGGTATAACTACAATGGCTTGATTCCCTTATATTATTGGATACATAGTAAATTTTCAATCATTATCAGGGTGATGTGGGTCAACTCAACCCAATTACACTCCATATTTTTGTATTTGTAGGTTTTCAATCATTGCATGCCCTATTAGGCTTTTAACCTTAAAGAATTTATTTTCAAGTCATACAAACATTTCCAAAGGTCAAATCTATGTATACATATCTAATTTAAGATTTCACAAGTGATCATGACCTAAGTTATTAATTTTCAAAAAAAATAGGATCAACCAATTGAGAACACTACTGGTAGTTGATCCTATCTTGAGATAGCTTATTTTTTCCTTCCTCAGTGTTAGTTATTTCTTTTGATCACTTTTAGAGCCCATTTTATTTTCCTATTTCAGTCCTTAGTCAACCAAAAAAGTCAGATCTAGGACATACATAACTTTGTCATTTCTTTTCATGGGTAGTATTATTTCAATCAATTACACTTTATCAAATTCAGTATTTTACTTTCATTCTATAGGTAAATGTAGTGACCTAAATCTGGTCATGAAATTTTGATTATGTCATCTTTAGCCCTATTCACTTTTATTTACTTATGCACTTAATCAGTACATATTTCACCACTCATTCTATCCTAAGCACCTACATGGACATATTGTATTTTCTAAAGTGATATCTTTCACCTAAAGAAGTGTTGTGATTGCTAAAAACACCCTTGAGAAATTGTAATTCCAATCCAATACCCAAATTTTGCACATTTCCATTGAGTAAAAAATCAACTAATAGGGAAAATCATGGCAATAGGTTTTCCCCCCTATGGGTTGATCTTGTGATTTTCCCCTCTAATAGTCAATTTTTAAAATTAAACACTCCCTTACATTGCGATCCATGTTTTTAGGATTGTCGATGTGTGGTTTCCCCACTTTTACTATAAGAATTCTTCACATTATATTAAATAATCAAAATATAATATAGAAGGTTACATAGTAACATAATCAGATAAATCATGGCTCAAAATCCATGCCAAATAAAGAAACTAGCTCAAAAAATAAACAAATTATTGGATAGAAGATAACAAGAACAACTATAAATAATTAAACAAAATTTTAAGCACATGATGCCACCCTAGGAGGCAGAGGTAGAGGGTCATCCTTGGTAAGTGCCAACCAAGTAGGCAATTCCATGTTCAAGATCTCTGAATTAGTCTAGCCACTTAGGGAGTCATCATGAATAGTGATTGACCAATGATCAGTGGATTAAGGAGGAATAATAGAACTCATCAAAGATCATTATGCAAGACCAAAATTAGATTTCTCATGTGAATTCCAACCACCCCATATGTGAGGGTGAGGAAAAAATTGGACCCTATTACAAGAGTGGATTATGACTCTATGCCTCCTAGGGGTAGGTGTTAGGAGCCCATAGGGTGGTTGTCTAGTAGAACTCTACTCATGGTGCATGGGGTACTCCCCTAATGGTTGAGGATATCCTATAGGTGGTGAAGGTCCAGTGCCATCTTCTCCACTTGAGCTTGGATATTCAAGTAAGCCAATGAAATAAAAACCACCTTTTATTAAATAGAAAATGAAATTCCAAAGGCCTCATGGTTGTAAATATCATTATTTCTAGCTTTCCAAAGCTAAAAGAGGATTATAGCATGAATTTTTTTCTAGAGAAAATTAATAGAGGTTGGTTAATTTGAATAGTCCCCAAAAAGTGTCTGCCACCAAGAAAAGGGCTCATGATGATAGGGTTGAAATAAGGAGTGAATCCATCACCATGAAGATTGAGATTTAGGACAAAACCAAAATAGACACTTCAAATATTTAGGTTACTTGCAAGCTGGACAAAATGGATAGGGAATATGCAGGTGGATCAACCTCTCACCAAGGGGATACCCTAGTAGACTAAAAACCAAAGAAAATGAGCCAAATTGGGCTCCAAAATAGGGTACCACATGCATTCTAGATGGGTGAACCATGTCTTAGGAGAGGATTGAAGGCCCCAACATCTATTGAGCTTGTTGAGATCTAGGGAAAAAGGACTCATCACCTGATAAAGAAGTCCAATAGAGTAACCTTTGAAATGCATATCAAATTTTCACCTCTAGTCCTTTCACCATGCCTTAGGAGGTTGAAGGCCAAGCTTATGACTCATAACATTAGGAATTAATTCTTGAATATGAAGGATAGAAGATAAGTCAACATTATTTAATTGAAATTTGATTTTAAAATTAGGCCATGGGATCTAGTCTCTAGAAGTAACCAAATCATGGATAATGTGAATCTCATTATAGAATAATCATAATGCTTTAACACCAGGAAATTAAATTAGGGGAATAGAAGAGCTATTAAGAATAGAAGACCACCATAAACTATAATCATTAAAATATAACCATGTGTGAAAGCCATCCCCTATACACTTCAAATGGGATTTTACTACTTTGAAATCCTTTCAGATACTTTTGACAAAAAAGGAGCCTATAATATTAACAAGCACATTGGGTTGGTAGAATATTAATTGCAAGATTAATTGCCCTCAATATCTCAAATAACCCATTTAGTGCACAAGGACATAATTTACTAATAAGTGTCAATTATTCCCATGCCAACTTTATCACTAAGAAGGCAAAAAATATCTAAGGCCACTTGATTAAAACCCTAAGCCTTGTTAGAATTGGCCTAGAGGAAATCTTGGAGAAGCCTAGTTAGATTATCATAAGAGGATTTGGAGAGGGCCCATCAAGAGGAGTAGTAAACATGAGTGGTCACCAAAATATTGGTGAAAATCTTGAACATGCCCACCAAAGAGGGGCTTGGTAATACAATACTCAATATTTCTTTCAATCTTTTTGAGGACATACTTTCAAAGCTTAGATGGTGAGCTATAAAAAGTGAATGGGATGCCCAAGAACTTAATTTTTTTCCCCCAAGAAGTCCACTACCAATTAAACTTTTTAAGCCACTCAGGCACCAACATCATGCTTTACTAGAAAGAACAATGTTTTTCTCTATTGAAGGTTATATCCCAAATCCAAACAAAATCTATCTAGTTACTACATGTATTTATTGAAATTGGACCGTTGATCTTCAAGCATGAGAAATGTGTCATCTTCAAAGTGGACATTGATATGCTGAGAGGTGCGATTGGGTAACATAATATCATGAATAAGACCTATGAAGCCTTAGAATCCAAAAGGTATCCCAGGGCTTTAGCAGCTAGAACATAGAGTGCTAGAGCAAAGGGGAAACCTTGATGGATAAAATGTTATAGCTTGATTCCTGTGGTAGTTTCCCCACTTTTGGATTATTATAATGTCACATTTAATTAAGCTATTTGACCACTTTTAAATTTCAATACAAAGGCATTTATGCACCACTACACATTGAATAAAGCTTCACTATTTTTCCCAATTTTGATTCTAATCATTAAAATTAGTCCTAAACCAAGTTAAAATATTATTTTATCTAGCCTAAAACAAAGCATGTTTAAGAATTTATATCATTTCTAGTTCATTTATATAGTTAAAAGAAGACAATTACACAAACCACTCTAAGTGGGATAACTAGATGGGCTTGATTCCCTTTTTAGAGTATTGGATACATAGGCAATTTTCAATAATTATGGGGGTGATCTTTATCTCAAACCAATTACACTCCACATTTTTCTAATTATAAGTTTTGTTGTCCCCCAAAAATATCACTCATTTTTGGAAACCATTTGAATTATTTTAGTCTTATAGACCAAAATTATCTCTTCCCTTTCCAAATTTTGTCTTGGGCATTCAAACTCCTCATTTTTCAAGCTTTTCAAAAATCTACGAACTATAAACTAGCTTATTTCTACAAGTTCAATGGGTTTCACGACTTCTACAGGTGTGTTCAATCAAAAGGAATCAATTTCTAACAATTGGTCATTTTTAGAATTGGTTCATCGCCTTGGTTTGAACAAATATTTCCATCGACAAGCATCAACAGTAGGTTTAATGTTTGGTTCATCTTTTGGTTCAACATCAAATGGTTCAAAGGCAGGTTCAATCAAGCAGTTCAGTGCTTTGATTCATTCTTTGGTTCAATCAAGTTATTCGTCAGTCGGTTTAAAGCTTTGTTTGAACTGTTGAACCAAAATTTGGTTCAACGACCAAGTTCAACATTTGGTTCAACGACCAAGTTCAACGTTTCGTTCAATGACCAAGTTCAACATTCAGTTCAATGACCAAGTTCAACGTTCAGTTCAATGCTTAGTTCATCGGTTCGGTTCACTCAAATTGAACCATCGGCTTGAACCATTTTTGGTTCAATGTCATATTTTAATGGAATGGTTCATAGCCTAAGTTCAAAGGAGCCCGAAGGCCATTCAAAGACTGCCTTAAGGGTAGATACCCTTGCGAGAGGCTCTTCCTAACTCAAAATAGGTCATTCTTTAAGGCCCAAAAAGGCAAGTATAATTTGAAAATGAGCCAAATAGAAAAGTTGAAAGAAGACAAAGGAATGACGCGTTTGAAAACATCAAATTCAACACAGTGAATTAGTCATTGATCTTTTAAAACATACAGACCATAATACATTCATAGATCTCAAAGCCAAGACTAGCAAAATGCAGAGAGGAACATAATAGTAAATCAAATCCAGGGCCCGATTTAATTAATTGGACAAGGAGGAATGATGAAGATCAGATCAGATCACCAGGGAACTTGCAATTTTCAATAAGCATGACTTATTTCTTTACATTGATAAAATCAAATGGTAAAGCACCCCTAAGTTTCGGTGTGTCTCCTTAATAGATTCCAATGCAAATTGATGTATTGATTGTTCCCAAATCCTTCTTAAGAGGCTATATAAGGGACTTTCTTCGATTGTAATTAGGATCCCTTTTTTGACAATTAGAATGAAACGCTACCCAAATTGTAAGGCATTGCTGAGACTTTGAGCTCAGATTGCTGACCATATTTTGTTATTGGAATAAGAAAGCAAGTGGTTTTTTAGACTTTGTGTTGTAATATCTTTGTTATTGAGGAAATCATTCTTATGTCTTTTTCTTCAATATATCTTTTGTTCCTTTAATTCAACAAGCAGAATTAGTGACAGTAGTTAAAAAAGGTGTCCTAAAGAGTCGACTATGGAGAGACTTTGTGCCCCCATAATTGTCTTTAGTTTGTTTTCTTTTCATTTCTGTGTAAAGGACCTTGAGGTGACTTTGTGCCCTCATTTTCCTTCATATCTTACTCTTGAGCAATCCAGGTGAAGGCTTTGAGATGCATCTCGATTTGCTAGTTATTGCATCCTTTGCTACATTTTGTTGTTATTGCCAAGAGTATTCTTGTGGTTTGCTTAATAGTATTTCTGAAAGAAGAGGAGTACTATCTATCATTTCCCTTGAGTTTTTCCTTTGATTCAAGTGCATCATCTCTGAAAGAAGAGAGATGGATGGTTTCTCCCACCCATGAGTATTATTTTCTATATATATATATATATATATATATATATATATAAATATATATATAACATACCTACAAAGAACCTCCCCTTGATGAGAGGAGAGATCAGTGTCTTTTTGATGTGGTAAAACTACACATTTGGATGACTAATCTTCCTACTTTGGCTGATTAGACCTATTTTGTTTATCAGTACGCTGATCGACAAAATATTCAACCAATAGTTTTTGGTGACTCCGCTAGGGATATACATAATATTGTGCAATTTGGAACCTCAAGTTTTAGATTGAAACATCACCTATATAACCCATTATCATTATAACCTTATCCATTACAGACTCTAGTGACTCCATTTCATGTCTTACCCATTATCCATTTATAGCCTTACCATTTTCATCTATCTTCATTTTCATCCATCTCCATTATATTATCTAGTCTACAAAACCAGAGCTCCTGGGAAAGAAAGCACAGTTTGAAGCCTCAAGCTTTAAGCTGAAGCAGGGCCAGTTTCTTTTCCATTTTTGTCCTATAATCTAGCAACTCCACTCAAATGTGTTATCCCTATTGTTCATAATTAAATCATGGTAGTTCAAGGCCCTTGGGGTAACTCTTTTGGCCCACTCAACTTGACTCCACCTTTGCATGAGCTACCACTCAGTTCAAGGAAGAATTTCCCCAAATTCTTTGGTGATGGAAGAGTCCACCCTGATGAACACATTGTAGCCTTCACCATAGCCTATGGTGTGATAGGGGTGGAATTTGAAGACGTGGTAGTCAGGCTTTTGTGGAGACATTACAAGGTGCTGTTGCAGACTACTTTTATCATCTACAAACTAGATCAGTGACTGGCTGGGACACTATCAAAGCCAAGTTTGAAGCAAGGTTCAAATATATAGAAGATGCACATGCCTTGCTGGCCTAACTCACACAGATGAAGAAGGAACCCCATGAACCTATGAGGGACTTCATTGCCAGGTTCAACAAGTTGAGGCACAGGATTCCCATGATTGCCCAGCCAACACCTCAGAATCTCATGTGTTTCTTCATCAATTCAAAGCTGCCTGAAGTGAGTTTTCTATTGAGACGAGCAAGACACATAGACCTTAAGGCTGCTCAAGACTTGGCTACTGAGCTAGAAGATGACCTTATCTTGGTAGGAAAGATAATGAGAGATCCTAATAGAATTAGAGCTTCATCATCTTCTGAATATTTATCTACAAGCACCACTGATCCAATGGTGCAAAATCTGGCAAATGAATTGCTAGCCTTGAAAAGGCAAATGGCACCAAGTATGTCTTTTGCTCCTCTATATAAAGATATACCAAGGAGGACATTCCCTAATTAGCCATATCAAGGCAACGCTACCAGAAGTCAAGGGCAACAAAATTGTCTTCCTCCCCCACAAAGGAATCATGCCCTTGAAGCACCTCTAACAAACTCGGTAGTTGGATATCTAGAAATAGAGCATGTCTCCTATTTCCAACCTGAGTTAGAGCAAGAAAATGGTGCTTATCTCTTTAGGGAGGATCTAGAAGAATCAATTGGTGACTCCCACATTGGTTTCCTAAATTGCCAGGATGAATCCAAAAGTGAAGGTGAAGCAATCAAAGGATCATACACAGTATTCACCCAGTCCCAAAATTAGTCAGCCCAGCAAGCTGACAAAGAGAAGACAGAGGAGCAACCCCAACTAGCAATTTCAATTATTGAGTAGAGAACCCCTCTTCCTTTTCAATCAAAGGACCTGGTGATTACCAAAGAAGTACGTACATCAAACATCTTTGCACCTTCTACTTCAACTTCGCAAACCAGTCCTCCCCCTCTCGAAAATCAAAAGGATGAACTCCCATCTTCTCTTCCAAGCCCATTCCAGACATTTGACATGATTAATCATGTCAAGAAATCTAAAATTTAGATGACTAAGTTTGAATCCCTGCAAGCCAATCCTTAGCAATTGGACATTGATGGAGAACCAAGTGCAGACTTGTCTGAGGTAAAAATTGTGGTCACCCAAATGGCCCCTGTAGCTCAAATTCTATTTGAGCCTTCAGGCAGGGGTAATTACTTCTTGACCATAGAGGATGTTCATGTTTCTATAGATGAAAGTCCTTTAGCTGACAATCCAAGAATTGATCCAAAAAAGATTTTAGGAGAATTGGTGGGATGCAGTATAAACAAGGAAGGATCTTCCATCTCTAAAGAAGAGAAATCTGATAGGAGATTAGCTTTTGATGATGATAGCAATTCTTACACCAATTGTGAAGTTGGGACTATGTTTATATCTCCTCAAGGAGATATTCTTCCTTCATGTAATTTGCAAATCAACAATTTTTCCACAGCTGGATACAGACCTCTGTTGCTCAGATTGAACACTGCTCAAGATGAAGAAGTCAAACTCCTTCACATCAAAGGAGATGCTAAGCTCATAGTTTGTCAGGAGTTTGATGTGGACAATCTAATCATATGCTAGACTAAACCAGAAGAATAACCAATTATGGTAATGGACCATGCTATCGCAAATCAAAATTAGGCAAAGGAACCCTTCACAGGGAGAACAAGGAGTTATGGTTTTCAGTTTGAAGACCACGTCCTGCCACAGAGCAAAAAGAAGGAAAGACCAAAAGGAAGACGCATAAAATTGGTTTCCTAGTGGAGAGCTCCATTTGCCCTTCATCATTTTTGGGGACAAAATGTCTTCTTGCTAGTTTACCAAGATGGCGCACTATTTTCATTGTCTCTCAAGAAGCAGCATCTGAAATACTTCAATTCTTGAAGTATCAAATCATTGCATATGTATATATGTATATTTGTATAGTTTTTAATTTTGTTTTGTTTTATTTGTTTCCATTTTTTATGCTTTTAATTTCTAGGTAGCATGAATCTGTAACCCAATGGCATACTTGAAGACACTGGAGATTCTGGATTCTACTCTTTTCAATTCATTTTGCAATTGACAAAAGTTCCCCAACTGGAGCCAGCTATTGTCCCCCAAAAATATCACTCATTTTTGGGACAACATTTGAATTATTTTGGTCTTACAGACCAAAATTATCTCTTCCCTTTCCAAATTTTGTCTTGGGCATTCAAACTCCTCATTTTTCAAGCTTTTCAAAAATCTATAGACTGTAAACAGGCTTATTTCTACAAGTTCAACGTGTTTCACGACTTCTACAGGTGTGTTCAATCAAAAGGAATTAGTTTCTAACAATTGTCATTTTCAGAATTGGTTCATCACCTTGGTTCAAATAGATATTTCCATCGACAAGCATTAGCAGTAGGTTCAATGTTTGGTTCATCTTTTGGTTCAATTTCAAATGGTTCAAAGGCAGGTTCAATCAAGCAGTTCAGCGCTTTGATTCATTCTTTGGTTCAATCAAGCAGTTCATCAGTCGGTTCAAAGCTTTGTTTGAACCGTTGAACCAAAATTTGGTTCAACGACCAAGTTCAATGTTTGGTTCAATGACCAAGTTCAATGTTTGGTTCAACGACCAAGTTCAACGTTTGGTTCAACGACCAAGTTCAACGTTTGGTTCAATGCTTAATTCATCAGTTCGGTTCACTCAAATTGAACCATCAACTTGAACCATTTTTGGTTCAACTGATTGGTTCAATGTCTTGTTTTAATGGAATGGTTCATAGCCTAAGTTCAAAGGAGCCCGAAGGCCATATTCAAAGACTACCCGAAGGGTAGATACCCTTGCGGGAGGCTCTTCTCGACTCAAAATAGGTCATTCCTTAAGGCCCAAAAAGGCAAGTATAATTCAAAAAAGAGCCAAATAGAAAATCCAAAAGAAGACAAAGTAATGACGCATTCAAAAATGTCAAATTCAACACAGTGAATTAGCCATTATCCTTTAAAACATACAAACCAGGATACATTCACGGATCTCAAAGCCAAGACTAGCAGAATGTGGAGAGGAATAGAACAGTAAATCAAATCTAGGGCCCGATTCAATTAACTAGACAAGGAGGAATGATGAAGATAAGATCAGATCGCTAGGGAAGTTGTAATTTTCAATAAGCGTGACTTATTTCCTTGCATTGATAAAATCAAATGGGTAAAGTGCCCTTAAGTTTCAATGCATCTCCTTAATAGATTCCAATGCAAATTGATGTATTGATTGTTCCCAAATCCTTCTTAAGAGGCTATATAAGGGACTTTTTTCGATTGTAATTAGGATCTCTTTTTTGACAATTAGAATGAAACTCTGCCCAAATTGTAAGGCATTGCTGAGACTTTGAGCTCAGATTGCTGACCATATTTTGTTATTGGAATAAGAAAGCAAGTGGTTTTTTAGACTTTGTGCTGTAATATCTTTGTTATTGAGGAAATCATTCTTATGTCTTTTTCTTCAATATATCTTATGTTCCTTTAATTCAACAAGCAAAATTAGTGACAGCAGTTAAAAAAGGTATCCTAAAGAGTCGACTGTGGAGAGACTTTGTGCCCCCATAATTGCCTTTAGTTTGTTTTCTTTTCATTTCTATGTAAAGGACCTTGAGGTGACTTTGTTCCCTCATTGTCCTTCGTATCTTACTCTTGAGCAATCCAGGTGAAGACTTTGAGCTGCATCTTGATTTGCTGATTATTGCATCCTTTACTACATTTTGTTATTACTACCAGGAGTATTCTTGTGGTTTGTTTAATAGTATTTTTGAAAGAAGAGGAGTACTATCTGTCATTTCCCCTAAGTTTTTCCTTTGATCTAAGTGCATCATCTCTAAAAGAAGAGAGATGGATGGTTTGTCCCACCCATGAGTATTATTTTTTGTTTATATATATAGAGCATACCTACAGGGAACCTCCCCTTGATGAGAGGAGAGATCAGTGTCTTTTTGATGTAGTAAAACTTCACATTTGGATGACTAATCTTCCTACTTTGGCTGATCAGACCTATTTTGTTTATTAGTATGCTAATCGACAAAATATTCAACCAACATGTTTTCAAATATTTCATACCCTATTTGGGTTTCAATGTTGGAGAAGCTATTTTTAGGTCTTTTATACACTTAATAAGGTCAAATATGTGTATACATAGCTAATTTAAGTTGTCACAAGTGATCATGACATAACTTAATAATTTTAAAAAAAAATAGAGGATTAACTAGTTTATAAAAATAGTGGTAATCAATCATGTCCTGAGATGGATGATTTTTCCTTCATCAGTGTCAATTCTTGATTTTGGGCACTATTGACAAAATTTGACTTTTAGGTCAAATTGGGGCACCTATACGTGAAAACTTGAATTTTAAGTGTTTTATAGGTCTAACACATATGTCATAATATGTTTTATAGGTTAATTAATATCATTTTATGTTATACTAACCTTGCTCCTTAGTCTTTTTAGTACTTTTAGTCATTTTGAGGTCAAAAAGGGGCATTTAATGAGTTGTATGGATTTTTTGGGAAGTGTGAACACTAAAAAAATATTATGTCACATGAAATGTGTCCTAATAGGTATTAATCAATTTTCACAATTTAAAAGTGCCAGGTTGTTCAAAGGAAAGGGTAGTTTTATTGGGAAAAAGGTGAGTTTGGCACTTGTACAACCCATGGGGAAGTGTGACATGTGAGAGAAGATCATGGTATGTATCTTTATCTTAAAAAATCTCAAATAAATTTTTTAAGTGGTTTTAAAGTGCCATTTTTGGCCTAAAACTATTTTATTCCTTTTTCATCCTTCTTGGCAAGTAAAATTAGTCTTTAGGTTTGTACTTGGTACAGACAACAAAAGAGCTTTCAGAACAAACACCATGGGGAGGTGAAATTAAACTTAGATACATTCATTTATACATAAATATTTTGAATAATAGTGGCATGTGATTCATGAACCATCCTCATGAAGTTGAATGTAATTTTTTGCCTATTAGTTCATGCACCCTATAGGTTTTTCTCCTTTTTGGAAAGTTCATACAAACCAATTTCTCATGTTGGTTCCAAATGATTTTTTCTTAATATTTAACTACTCTCTATTATTTTTTTCAATTTTCATGATGTTTGAATGAGTCAAGTATCTCAAAGTTGTAAAAGGATACACCTCTTAGAGTTGCAGGCAATTTTTCACTATTTCCAAGAATTTCATGCTTGTTCATGGTTTCATTAGGCTGTGATAGGACATTTAAAATTTTATAAATTTTCTAAGGAATCCCTTCACATTTCAAATTTCATTCTTCAAGGTAATTTCCATGAATTTACAGTCATATGCAACATTCATAGTCTAGCAGCCATTGATGAACATGTATAGGTGCTATGAAGGAGGTGTTCATGTTAAAAATAGGGTGTTGACACATGATTAAATTTTTTATAATGTTAAAATTTTATTTGGATGAATATACATAATATTACAACCCATTTAAATCCAAATGTTATGCCCATCATACCAATCCTTCTCATAAACTACCTACTTGCAACTCACATACACCTATAGGTGTCTTTATGGGACTCATCATGTAGGAAAGAAGATTTAAAGCTATTCAAGGTCCTTGAAAATTAAATTTGTCCATTGTAATGTTTTGAGAAGAATTTAAGACTCATAAGAGGTCATAAAACATGCTCATTGCCCAAACTCAGACTTACTGCATGTGTGGAAATGCCTACCTATAGGTGGCCTTGTCAGAGAGTCTAAGGAGCCATATAAGAGAGGTTTTACATGAATTCAAGACCTCCTTTAAGTATTGAGGTGATTTTGAGATCATGGAAGACCTTTTTGAGAGGATTTATTGAAAAAATTGAGTGAGAAATCATAATTATAAGGTGATTGTGTTTTTATAAACACCTTCCCAAAAATGAAAAAATAAAGGTTCAAGATGTTTTATGAATATCTTATAACATGTTTTCCAAGAGAATTGGATAATATAACTAGGTGAATTTTGTATCCCCTATCATATATAGGATCCATGACAAGTATTAGGGTCATAAATTAAGTGTAAATAGGTTGTTTGAGGCCTCAAAGTTGCCTCCCAAAACACTGAATTCCTTCAATGATGTCTACAGGTTTAGACTGCTAAGTGACCTTTAGCACTTCAACGAGAAAAAAGGAAAACTTCCATGTTTATAATACCTTATTGTGTGAAATATATCCCAAATATATAAATTAAATCCAAATAATATTTGATTTGAAATGTCTTGAACCCCATTAGCACCTGTAGGGGTCTCTTCACTTGAAAGTATCCACCTACAACAAACTGCCAACATCCACATCATTCATGATAGGGTTTTAAGCATGGAATAGACATCATATTAGTAAGTAGAATATTTTTTAAATTAATTAAGGGATTCAAATGGTTTTGTAACATCAAATCCAATCTAATGAACATCTACAGGTCCCTTTTCATCACAAAGTATGCCCCTATAGACTTGTTGTAGGTTCATCTTGGAGAGTAAGCTTGACAAATTTGGTAATGGACTTCCTTCCAAGTATGAAAGGAAAAAATTTAGACATAATTTGGTGTATATATACCATATGGAGGTTGAAAACACTTATTTCAAGCTTGATTCGTAAAATATAACCTATAGGTGACCTTCCCCCTCCAAGACAAAAAGGCACAGTTTGTTGTAACTAAGTTAGACAGTGAGTAAGATTGGTGATTGAGAGTGAGTGAGTGATATTAATGAGTTATATAAAGTTTAAAATTATAATTTAGGACTCTATGAATGTTTTTTATCATTATTTTCAAGGTTAAAATATGTAAGGTCACCTACAGGCAAGGTTTTAAGGAACATGTCACAGTCAAATGCACACTCAAATTCGACCAGTCAAATTGTGAGGCGAGAACATTAGAGGTTGAATAGAGTTTCAAAGATAAAAAACACATAAATAATGAATAAATAATCCCATGAAACTCTCATATAGTCAATGATACCAAGAATGAGTCCCAAACAAGTAACTTGTAGCCCTTATAGAAACCCTATACACATAATCTATCTCAGTAGAAGTTTATCTTAGGTGTTGGTGCTTATGGAGGGTCGTATGATATGAAAATGTGATAATTTTTAGTCCAAATGGTCCTTAAAAAATATATAATCATATAAAATATTTATATTATTTGATAAAATAGGGGAAGCACCCCCTATTTTGTCTCAAATAGGGACTACTTCCCCTTGAGCACAAACTGGTAGATTTGAGAGTCGATGACAAAAGATGAGGCCAAGAGCCATAAAAACAATTTATGAAGGTGTTTAAAGTTATAAAAAACCAATATAAACATGAATAACCTTGTATATAAGGTAAAATATCTAGAAGGTGCTCCATACTCTTAAAGTTGTAGTTAGGCCTAAGGGTAGGAATTAGACCTAGTGCCAAATGAGGAGATCATTTTCACTTATAGTTTTATATATGATTTATATCCTATTGGGTAATTACTATGGGATAATTATATAATTTTATAATCCATTTTTATGCATATGGACCATCAAGAACTCATTTTGGGCTTCAAGGATAATTCAGGTCTACTAAGCATGATTAGGCCTAACATCCAAAAGGGGGGTCAAATTTATATTTAGATTTATAAGATCACTAAAAAATATTGTATCATTCATATTTGGGTACATCATATGTATTAAATATTTTTTAATTAAAATAAACCCTTGAGGAAATCATTTTTGGCTCAAAATCAACACTAAGCCTGCAAGAAAAGGAGGAAAGGGTTCAATAGGATAAGTTTGAACACACATATCTCCCTTGATGCTTTGTATGGGAGAAAAATAGGTTTATAGGTGTTATAAATGTCCTTGAACATCATCCTTATGTATTTTTTTTTCAATTTAAATGTCAAAGCTTTATGAATAAATCTTAAGAGCCAAAACAAGCCTAAACCCCTTGAGAAACCCTTGCAAAGACCAATTTGAAGAAATGAGAGAGATAATGCACCAAAATGGAATAAAATGTCATAAATTATTATTTTATTTTAAATATGACTCATTCAAGCTCCCCACCATCAAAATTAGTTGTATAAACTTATATGGATAGGGTGCAAAATAGGGTATTTTTTACCATTTTTTGTGTTTTGTAAAATCTAAAAGGATTATGAGGATGAAATAAATTTTGGGATGAATATATAAAATTTTTATAACTCCATATATCCATTTAATGATTTTAAAATATAGATAAGTATTAAAACAAATAGCTTCATCTTAGCTAGTCAAAACTGGCATATTGGACAAGCTAGTGAAGAGGGTGGAAAACTTCAAGTGAGGTGATTTTAAGGTGTGCCTGATGATTTTAAAGCCATGGAGGTATTTAAACTTGTCATACACTCCCTCCCACATTTTTTCATGATAAAATGAAGCCGAATTTAAGGCCAATTGTGCAGGGTGCATGAAGGAGGAGTTTTATGGATTACAGATGATGATGTCTCATTCTTAGATGATTCTAGATGACCAAGCCTAAAAAAAATACATGAAGAGGAATGTATAAAATCATTCCAATAATTTTAATTTTTACTAGTTGGTTATCTGGTGTTTAATAATCTCAAATCATGAAGGCAGTGTTTATGAGCCAGTTAAGGGAATTTCATGCCACTTTGCAAGAGTTTGATGACTTGGATGGACACTTGGGCTTCCTAAATTTGCATGTTTCATCACATATCCTATTATAATACACAATTAATTGATTATCTTATCTTTAAAAGTGTCCTTGTGACCCTTGGACTTATCTCTTCTCCTCTCTCTCTCTCTCTCTCTCTCTCTCTCTCTCTCTCTCTCTCTCTCTCTCTCTCTCTCTCTCTCTCTCTCTCTCTCTCTCTCTCTCTCTCTCTCTCTCTCAATTTCTATATGAACTAGCCATTTTGGCCATTTAACTTATGCTCCACCTAAGTATAATGAAGCCCTAATCATTTTAATACCATTTTATCAATAATACTACTAATTTTTACCTCTTCATGACTATTTACAAGTGTGTTCTACTTGGATGATGAATCTTGCTTTGTGAAGACTATGGATTCCTTAGCATGTTGACTCATTCTTTCACCCTATTTACAATTGGAAAGGTTCTTCTTATAGGGCATGTGAAGTGTTCATGTAAATGACAAGGATTGAGTACATTATTTTATTAACTTGTTTCATTTAAGGCCTCTTATCTAGTCATCCCATCTTTTCACATTTATCTATAACCTCATAATGTAACATTGATGTGAGAAGATATAGATTAAAGGAGTGTATATCTGGTTAGTCTTTTATTCTCATGTGTAACACGTGATTGGTTCAAATTAATCATATTAGTTTGTGTATCACCTTCCTTAGAATAATTTACTTTTAGTTATCTCTCTCCCTTTCTCCCCCAAAGTTTAGGTGTAGTTGCAATCCAAAGTGGTACATGAAGGGAGCTAGCCCTATCTAGATATTCACCTCATCTTTAGGCTACCCACAAGCCTAGAGGTGTTTCCATTGTGCCACTTAGATGAGGAGATATTAGGAATCTCCTCAAAGGGTGAAAATCCAAGTGATAATAGCTTTTGGCATGCTCAATAAGACTCTTGGTCCAAGAAGTTGAGAGATTTTTGGTGTTATCTCTTGACAATCAACCTTTGGAGGCATCTATCCAAGCATCAATGCCAGCTTTGAAGTTATATCAGATGGTCAATTATCCTAGGGTTTCCTTTGAAGATTTTTGGTAACATTTTTCTTTGTGTTCTTACTTTTAATGAGGTTTCATGGCTAATTTTTGTGTTAAACGCTATTTTACACAAGTTGGTGAGACATTTCAATATTGTGCCATTCCATTTCAATTTGAAAAAGTTATTAATAATCCCTATCATGAAGTGTATCAGCCCATTTATGAAGTGGATCAATCCTACAATCAGTCGTCTCCATATCTTTCTCTTAGTCAACTTACTCACTTCTCAAGTCAATCTATTTCCACCTTCAAATAAAATCTTTTAGGATATCAGAGGTATATGGTATATCTTCACACATAAAGGGGATATGGTCAAGAGGTTCCTAGTCATCTTATTCATAAGGTGAGAGATGCATTATAATTAGTTAAAATAGAGTAGGCACCTATTAAGAGATCTAATTGGCAAAGGCTCACAAGTGAGATGCTAGATGTGAGTGGCTTAGTTTCATCCTTAGAGGACAAGCTAAGAATTCATGAAAGGTAGCCTCACCAAACCTATCATCCTTCATATCCACTTCCCCAAGTTTCCTATCAGCCATATTTTATCCCTAATCATGAGCCCAATCAAGGATACCAAATTCATCCTTTTCTCAACCAGTTAGAGAATAGAGCTGAAAGGATAAACCTTATGTTTGAAGTTAATCTTGATAGGTAGATTGAGTTAGTTAATATACATATGCACCAACCCATGTTAGCAACAGAGGAAGTGGATTTCAAGTCCCCATTTTCCTCTCACATTGCATCCCCATCTCAAGGGGTCACCCCTAGATATGAGATTCCAAATTGGAGACAAGCTGGATAATCCAAGCCTAAGGAGATTCCAAGTTCCTTGAACACTTCAACCACTCCTCAAATTACATCACCACCTCAAGTGAATACTTCTAATCTTGATATCCTAAGCTGGAGTAGGATATTGGAATCATGGGGAAAGAAAGAGGATAGAAGCATTGATAAGGAGTGTGAATTTGAGAATGAAGTTTGTTGGGTGAATATTTTGTCAATCAACATACCGATAAACAAAATAGGTCTGATCATCCAAAGTAAGAAAATTGGTCAACCAAATGTGTAGGTTTATCACATTAAAAGGGTACTAATCCTCCTCTCATCAAGGGGAGGTTCCCTATATATATATATATATAAACAAAAAATAATACTCAAGGTTAGGATAAACCATCCATCTCTCTTTTTTCAGAGATGATGCGTGCAAATCAAAGGAGAAATCTTAGGGATAATGACAAAAAGCACTCCTCTTCTTTCAGAAGTACCATTCAGTAAACCACAAGAATCTTCTTGGTAGTAAAGTGTAGTAAATATTAGATTGAGATGTAGCACAAAGTCTCCACCTCAATTGCCCAAGAGTGAGATACGAAGGACAATGAGGGCACAAAGTCATCTCAAGGTCCTTTACATAGAAGCAAAAAGAAAACACACTAAAGGCAATTATGGGGGCACAAAGTCTCTCCACAATTGGCTTCAGGACACCTTCCTGACTACTTTCACTAATTTTGCTTATTGAATTAAAGGAATAAAAAATATATTAAGGAAAAAGACATAAGAACAGTTTCCTCAATAACAAAGTTATTACAGCACAAAGTCTGAAAAGTCACTTGCTTTCTTATTACAATAACAAAATATGATCAACAATCTAAGCTCAAAGTCTCAATAATGCTTTTCAATTTGGGCAGAGTTTTGTTTCTGATAATCAGAGAGAGAGATCCATTTAAAATAATAAAAGAGAGTCCCTTATATAGCCTCTTTAAAAAGGACTTGGGAATAGTAACACATCATGTTTCATTGAATTTTGTTAAGAAGACATGCTGAAATTTAGGGGCATTTACCCATTTACTTTTCTCAATGTAGACAAATGAGTCACACCATTGAATTTTTTCATCCTTCAATGTCTACCCAGTGATCTACTTCTAGAAACATATCTTATGTGTAAATGTTTCTGGTCTTTCTTCATCATTCCTCCTTTTCTGGTTATTTGAATCGGGTCTCTTGGTTCAATTTGATGCTCTGTTCCTTAGTCACTTTCTATTGGTCTTTAGCAATTAATGCATGGCACATTCCACTACAAAATAGATGAAGACATGTGGTAACTTCTGTGGGACTCTGAGAGATGCTTATTGATAGAGGCTTTGAAACTTATTAGAAACTCAAAATTGTAGGTGTAGACACTTGTCACTCTTCATGGAGTTACAATAGAAAAGGTGGCAGATTTTGCTTGTCTTTTGAGAATCTTGTGAAGGATGACACTTGGTGCGCTCTGCTTACATTAGTAGCTTAATGAAGGCTCACTACAATCCTTACTTAGCAAAAAATATTTAAAGGAAGAAGCTGTGGACGTTGACATGTGGCAGATTTTGTCGAGCTTTTGGCTACTTTTGAAAAGTCTTCAAGACTTATATTAGTTTCTTATGGAAGATGACACGTGGCAACTTCCACTATTTTTGATGAGAGACACATGGTAGCATAGTGGGTTTTCTATTTCTTTGGACTTTTCCTTTGGGTAAAAAGTATGAAGAAACTCTTTCAAACAATTTGTCCAAAGGAATTGTTTCTGTGCAAATTGTCCATAGAAACTTTTTTGAAGGAAATCTCTTTGCTCTTTTAGCCTTTTAAATTAGTCCATTTTCTTCCTTCTTGCCATCCACAAGGGTTGTTTGAGCTCCAAATTGGCCTTTCAGGTTTTATGCAAATCTCAATAGGTGACACGTGGCAACATCCATTGTGAAATAGGTGAGGATACGTAGCAACATCCATTTAACTTGTAAAAGCTATGGATGCCTTTTGAGTGTCTTGTAGAAGGTAACACGTGGCAGCTTCCATGGTTCTTAGAAATAAAGTAAAATGAGGCTCAAAAGATGACACTTGGCAGCATTCACAAGGTTCTGTCAGGCTTTTGTCTTTGGGCTTTTGTTTGCCTTAGTCACTTTTTGCCACAGAAATTCCCTTTGCAAGGGCACTTGTGTCTTTGACTCTTGAGACACTCATTTGAACCTATTAAACCATTAGTTATTTGACTAGAAAAAGCTTTAATAATCCCAATTTTGAAATTTTAGAACAATCTTTTGAAATGGGAAGAGATATTTTGGTCTTACAAGACCAAAATAGCTTATATGTTGTCTAAAAAATGAATGACATTTTTTGGGTACAATAGTTGGCTCCAGTTAGGGAACTTCTATCAGTTATAAAAAGAATTAAAAGGAGTAGAATCCAAAATCTCCAGTGTCTTCATGGGTACTATTAAATTATGGAGTCATGTTACCCAAAAATGAAAGGCATCAAAAATAGAAACAAACAAAACAAAATAGAAACAAAAACTATACAAATATACATATGTATAGATGAAATGATTTGATACTTCAAGAGTTGAAGTGTTTCAGATGCTGCCCACTATGAGGCAAAGAAAAGAGTGTGCCATCTTTATACTTCAACAAAAAGTTGTTTTCACCATTGTGTTGATGAATAATAAATGGGCCTCTCCAAAGGGAGTCAAACTTTCTATGCATCCCTTTTGGTTCTCTCCTTTTGTCCCACAGTAGGACTTGATCCCCAATCTATAAATCATGATTTTTGGCCTTCTAATCAAAGAGTTTCTTTACCAGACTTTGATGAGAAACAATCCGGTCCACCACCATAGTTCTTTGTTTATCCAACTCAATCAAGCACATGATTCTTTTATCAAGAGGGTTTTCATATGTCTAATCTTCAATTGCTTTAGCCAATTTCAAGGCTAACAATTCTAATGTGATTGGTATCTCAGCATTGATACCATAAAGAAGTTTGAAAAGAGACATACCAATTGCCCTTTTTGGTGTGATTTTGTATGCCCATAGAGCATCAATCAATGCTTTATTCCATGTCCTTTGATTGTCATCTACTAGCTTCTTGATGATAGTTATCAGGTTCTTATTTCTTGATTTAGCTTGTCCATTCTCCTGTGGAAAATAATGAAAAGAATGGGAGAGTGTAATTCCATAATGGAAATAGAACTATGTAATCTCCTAGGAAGTAAAACAAGCTGCATTATCAGTAACAATTTTGGTTGGAACTCCAAACCTGAAAATGATATTCTCCTTAAGGAAATTGCATACAACTCTGAAGTAGCATGCTTAGTTGGGATTGCTTCTACCCACTTGGTGAAATAGTCAGTTGTTGTAATGACATAATCATGTCTATAACTTGAAGATGGGTTTATAGTCCCAATAAAATCAATCCCCCATTGCTGAAATGGTTCTTTAATGATCACTGACTTGAGAGGTAGGGCAGCTAACTTGGGTCTTCCAATAAATTACTGGCAGAGTTCACATTTTCTCACCCACTTATATGCATTTGGAAAAGAGTTAGCCAGTAATACTTGGCTTGTAAAATCTTGTGAGCAGTCATAGGAGCAAAAAAATTCCCTCCAAAAGCTAGATTGTGGAAATATTTCAAAAGTTGGCTTTGTTGTTCTTTGTCTACATAGTGAATGAATACTCCATCTATGCTTCTCTTGTACAAGCCATTGTCCCAAAGTAAAAATTGGTAGATTTCAACTTGATAGTCCTCCTTTCTTTGTAAGATAAATGAGTAGAACATTCAACATAAGTAAAGAAATGAGAAATACCTAAATACCACTCATTGGTAGTGGAGACAAAAAGGACTGTTGGTGTGTCTTCCACTTCTACTTCTTCATGCTCTGTATCTTCTGACTTGTTATTAGCAATTAATTGGCATAGGCCTTTTTCCCTTACTAGCTTTGTTGGCTTGATGTCTAGATCAAACTCTTATATCTTTGCAATCTAATTGCCTCTTTTTGTCCCAAACTCCTGCTAAGTTAATATGGACTTGACTGTAGTGTCAGGAACCAATGTAGTAGCATGTGAATTCAAGATATAAAAGCAGAAATATTTGACTACTTTCACTATTGCATAAGCATACTTCTCTATGTTTGAATATTTTAGCTCATGGATTTTGAGAGGGAAACTCATGAGAGAAATGGGAGATTCCATACCTTCCTTGTCATGTTGAACTAGAATTACTGAAAGCATGTGTTCAGAAGCATAGTTGTATATGATGAAATCTTTGTTGTAATTAGGACAAACCAAGGTAGGGGCATGGGCAATGGTAGTCTTGATATCCTTAAATGCTGACTTGCCTTCTTTAGTCTAGCTAAAGGTGGTCTTCCCTTTCATCATGTTCACAATGTGTCTAGTCTTCTCAGTAAATTCAGGGATGAACCTCCGTAAGAAATTCACCTTTTCAAAGAAAGAGTGAACAACATTTTTACTTGTATGAAAATTAAGATCTTGAATAGACTTGAATTTGTCTGAGTCAATCTTTATGCCTTCTTTAGACATAATGTGTCTAAGGAGTTTCACCTCTATTACTCTAAAAATAGACTTCTTAGGGTTCAATAAAATACCATTCTAGCATAAACACTCTAGCACTTATTGTAAGTGGCGTACATGGTCAGAATGATACTTTGAAAATACAATCAAGTCATCAAGGTATACCACAATGAGCTTACCTATCTTATCTTTGAAATCCAAGTCCATTTCCCTCTAAAAGGTGGCACTAGCATTTATCAAGCCAAAAGGCATTCTTCTATATGCAAATGTACCCCAAGGTGTGGTGAATGTAGTCTTGTGTTGGTCTACTTCACCAAATTTAACTTGATTATATCCTGAGAAGCCATCTAGCATTGATAACATCTCTGAACCTATCACTATTTGAAGCACTTGATCCATAATTGGCAAAGGGTAATTATCTTTCAAAAATGACTAATTCAAATTCTTGAAATCCACATAAATGCAAATTTTGCCACACTTCTTCCTTATAGGTACTATGCTTGCAATCCATGCGGAATGATGGACTGGAAAGATGATTCCAGCATTTAACATTTTTTGTATCTTAGACAAAATAGTACCTAATATTTTTGGATTGTACTATCTAGATTTTTGCTTATAAGGCATTGAGTCAGCCTTGAGAGGAATGTCATGGTAGATTTCATCAGGTCTAAGAGACTTCAGGTCATCATAATAATATGCTAAGACATCCATGTATTGATGAAGTAAAGTGGTGAACTTGAATCTTTTTTCAGGGGTGCAACACTTACCAATGTTAACCATCTTGGGATTTTCTTTAGGAGTCAAATTTACTTGATCGAATCCCTGAGAGAAGCTTGAATCTGTTTATTGTTATTTGATGAATCTATCATGCTTATCAAATAGTTTTTCAAGAGAAACCAAGCCTTCGGAAATTTTATTTCTTTTCAGCTGTAAGAATTCTTCATTTATATCTAAACTAGATTTAGAGGCTGATTCATACTTTTAAGGTTCACTACCTTCAAAATGTAGTTATTCAAAATTGTCTTTTCATTCTAGGAAGGTAATGATTTGATGATCATCATTGAATACTTTCCAATTATCAACATTGTCAAGAACACTTAGTCTAAAGACTAACTCAATAGTATACCTATCTTCTTTGAAATCTAAGTGAGAAACTAAGAGAGTTCTTGAAATAGCAAGTGCATCAGCTCTGTCATTACACTCCCTATGTATGGCAGAAATGTTGAAAGCATCAAAGCTTTCAATTTGATCCCAGACTAGGTTGTGATAGTGATGAAATATTTTATTCTTGGTTTGGTATAGGTTTCTCACCTGACAAACCACTAATTCAGCATCCCCTTTGGCATGAAGGAGCTTGATGTCTTTGTCTTGAGTAGCCTTCAATCCAAGCAATAGAGATTCATATTCAGTTGTATTATTAGTGTTGCTAAATTTTAATTTGTAAGATAAAGGAAACATATCTCTTTGAGGAGATATCAACATAATCCCAACTCTTGAACTAATAGAGGAATAGCTGCCATCAAATTTTAGAGTCTATACTTCATCAGATACTGATTTTTCTTTAGATTTTTCTTCATTAAAGAGGGAAAATCCTTCTTTGCTTGTATTGCAACCTACTAGTTCTTCTGCTATTCTAGTTGAACTAATTTTTAGGTTGACACTTTTAACAAATTTATCAGATGCTTCATGCAAT
The DNA here is from genome assembly GCA_037957365.1 of Torreya grandis. Lineage (NCBI taxonomy): Eukaryota > Viridiplantae > Streptophyta > Pinopsida > Cupressales > Taxaceae > Torreya > Torreya grandis. The sequence continues at coordinate 8,749,414 of JARHVA010000013.1, read as the reverse complement.
TCATCTGTAGATATAAATTAGTTACCCATACCTAAGGATTCAAACATAATTTGAGCTTTAGGGGCTGATGTTTGAGTGACAATATATTTTGATTCTTTTTCAAGAAGTAGCCTCTACATGGTGCCTTTGACAGGGATTATTGCTTCAGATAGGTCCATGCTCAATTTTCCACCAACATCTTTGTAGAAATTTCATCTAAGTAGGATACCATAGGATGCTAGAACATTGGCCACCAAAACTGTCTTCTTGATTATTTTGTCTAGAAATGCTGCAAATGCAAATTGGGCATCCTTGATTTGTCCTAGTAATGGCACTTATTTTTTTTCGATGGAGAAACATCTTCCAATGTCTTGGTCAATGTGAGATCAAGAGATTTAGCTACTTTAGCAGGCATGACATTGTCAGATGCACCTGAGTCTATAATGTAATTACTTAGCTTGTGACCATTTATTAACAGGGAAACATAGAAAGGTTCTATTTTTCCAGGGGAAATTAGAGGAGTAATGAGAAGATTATTTGGAATAGGCATGTTCTTTGGGGAATCAAGAGTTACCTTTTTATCTTTTTGTCTTGTAAGGACAGTTTGGTTCTTGACAGATTGGATCAACTTATCTAATTGATCAGAACTAGACTACAAATATTCAAATTTAGATATTTGAATTTTGGTCTTTTTGACATGATCAATTATGTCAAATGGTTGAATTGGACTAGGAACAAAGGAAGGTAATTCAACCTTTTGGGTTTTAGGAGGGATAGGAGGAGGGCTGATTTGTGAAATTAAAGTAGAAGGTGAAGGTGAAATTGATGTACTTACCTTTTTGGTGATCACCAGATCTTTTGGCTAGAAAGGTAGAGAGGTTCCACTTTTAATAATTGAAAATATTGGTTGAGGTTGCTCCTCTGTCTTCCCTTTATCATCTTGTTGGACTAATTGGTTCTTGGATCTGGTAAACACTGCATATGATCCATCAAAATCTTTTCTTTTGCTTATGGGTTCATTCTGGTAGTTCAGGAAACTAATGTGGTAGTTGCCAGCTAGTTCTTCTTGGTTTTATACAAGGAGATCAATGTCATTTTCTTGATTCAATTCAGGCTAAAAAGAGAAATCTGATTTTGCTTCAAGATATCCCATTGCTGAATTGGCTGGGGGTGCTTCAAAGGCAAGTTTCCCTTATGGAGGAGGAAGATGATTTTGTTGCCCTTGATTCTTGGCAACATTGCCTTGATATGACTGATTTGGAAATGTCCTTCTTGGCATATCTCTATATGAAAGAGCAAAAGACATTCCTTACACCATTTGCTTTTTAAGAGCAAGTAACTCATTTGCCAATTTTTGCACCATTGGATTGGTGGTGCCTATAGATGAATATTTAGAAGATGATGAAGGTCTATTTCTATTTGGATCTCTTCTTATCTTCCCAATTAAGATGAGACCTTCTTTAACCTCAGTGGCCAAATGTTGAGCTGTAGTAAGGTCTATTTGACCAGCACGTCTCAAAAGAAAACTTACTTTAGGTAACTGAGAATTAATGAAGAAGCATTTGAGATTCTTGATTGTAGGTCAAGCAATTACAGTAATTCTAGTCTCAATTTGTCAAACTTGGCTATGAAGTCCTTCATTGGTTCATGAGGCTCTTTTTTATTTGTATGAGTTGTGTTAGAAGGGCATGTGCATCTTTTGTAGGTTTGAATCTGGCTTCAAACTTAGCTTTGAGGGTATTCCAATCAGTTATTGACCAAGCTTGTAGATGATAAAACCAATCTACAGGAGCATATTGTAATGTTTCTACAAATAGCTTGACTGCTACATCTTCAAATTCTACTCTAATTATGCCACAGGTTATGTTGAAGGCTGTAATGTGTTCATCAGGATGAACTTTCCCATCACCATAGAATTTGGGGAAATTCTTCCTTAAACTACGTGGGAGCTCATGTAGAGTTGGAGTAAGATTGAGAGGACCAAAAGAATTACCCCAGGGGCCTTGAGCTACCATTATATGACTATGAAAAGGAGGAATAAAAAATCTTAAAGGGGTAATTATTGGAAAAGCTTTATCAACAATAGAAGTGGATACTTCATTTGGTAATGGAGACCTGACTTTACTAGGAGGAAAGCTCTTGGTTTATTTGAGGCGAGATGGTGAAGGAAACAGATCAAAATTACTTTGTTGTACCAACTCGAATATAGGGTCAACAATACCTTTAGCCCTTTGGTTTTGTGTATACCTTGAATCTACCAGATTGTGAAACAAAAATGGAAAATAATTGACCTTACTTCAGTTTGAAGCTTGGGGCTTAAAACTGCTCATTCTTTCCTAGTTTGTGGAGGTCAATGGTAAGGTTATAATGATAATGGTAGAAACTGGTTCAATCTAAAACTTGAGGTTTCAGAATGCATATAATGATTTTTCTAGCAGAGTCACTAAAAACCGTTGGATGAATATTTTGTCAATCAATGTACTGATAAACAAAATAGGTCTGATCATCCAAAGTAGAAAAATTAGTTGGCCAAATGTGTAGGTTTACCACATCAAAAGGGGACTAATCTCTCCTCTCATCAAGGGGAGGTTCCCTATGTGTGTGTGTGTGTGTGTGTGTGTGTGTGTGTGTGTGTGTATGTATATGTATGTAACAAAAAATAATACTCAAGGGTAGGATAAACCATCCATCTCTCTTTTTTCAAAGATGATGCATGCAAATCAAAGGAGAAATCTTAGGGATAATGACAAAAATCACTCCTCTTCTTTCAGAAGTACCATTCAGTAAACCACAAGAATCTTCCTGGTAGTAATTGTAAAAATGTAACCAAAAGTGTAGTAACCAGTAGATTGAGATGTAGCATAAAGTCTCCACCTCAATTTCCCAAGAGTGAGATATGAAGGACAATGAGGGCACAAAGTTGTCTCAAGGTCCTTTACACAGAAGTAAAAAGAAAACACACTAAAGGCAATTATGGCGGTACAAAGTCTTTCCACAGTTGGCTTCAAGACATCTTCTTGACTACTTTCACTAATTTTGCTTATTGAATTAAAGGAATAGAAAATATATTAAGGAAAAAGACATAATAATAGTTTCATCAACAACAAAGTTATTACAGCACAAAATCTAAAAAGTCACTTTCTTATTTCAATAACAAAATATGATCAACAATCTAAGTTCAAAGTCTCAATAATGCCTTTCAATTTGGGCAGAGTTTTCTTTCTGATATTCAGAGAGAGAGATCCCTTTAAAAAAATAAAAGAGATTCCCTTATATAGCCTCTTCAAGAAGGACTTGGGAACAGTAACACATCATGTTGCATTGAATTTTGTTAAGAAGACATACTAGAATTTAGGGGCATTTACCCATTTACATTTCTCAATGTAGAGGAATGGGTCATGCCATTGAATGTTTGCATCCTTCAATGTCCACTTAGTGATCTGCTTCTAGAAACATATCTGATGCATAAATGTTTTTGGTCTTTCTTCATCATTCCTCCTTTTTTGGTTATTTAAATTGGGTCTTTTGGTTCAATTAGATGCTCTGTTCCTTAGTCACTTTTTGTTGGTCTTTATCAATTGACGCATGACACATTCCACTACAAAATAGATGAATACACATGGCAACTTTTGTAAGATTTTGAGAGATGCTTATTGATAGAGTCTTTGAAACTCATTAGAAACTCAAAATCATGGGTGCAGATACTTGTCACTCTCTACGGAGTTACAATAGAAAAGGTGGCAGCTTTCGTTTATCTTTTGAGAATCCTACGAAGGATGACACTTGGCACACTCCACTTACATTAATAGCTTAATGAAGGCTCACTACAATCCTTACTTAGCAAAAAAAAATTAAAGGAAGAAGCTGTGGACATTGACACGGGGTGGCTTTCGTCGAGCTTTTGGCTACCTTTGAAAAATCTTTAGGACTTATATTAGTTTCCTATGGAAGATGACACGTGGAAACTTCCATTGTATTTGATGAGAGACATGTGGAAGCATAGTGGGTTTTCTATTTCTTCAAACTTTCCCTTCGAATAAAAAGTTTGAATAAATTCTTTCAAACAATTTGTCTGAAGGAATTTTTTTTGTGCAACTTGTCCACAGGAACTTTTCTAAAAGAAATCTCTTTGCTCTTTCAGCCTTTTGAATTAGTCTATTTACTTCTTTCTTGCCCTCTGCAAGGGCTATTTGAGCTCCAAATTGGCCTTTTAGGTTTTATGTGAATCTCAACAGGTGACATGTGGAAACATCTGCTATGAAATAGGTGAGGACACGTGGCAGCATCGTTTTAACTTGTAAAAGCTATGGATGCCTTTTGAGTGTCCTATAGAAGGTAACATGTGGCAGATTTCATGGTTCTTAGAAACAAAGTAAAATGAGGCTTGAAATATGACATTTGGTAGCATTTGTGGCATTTTGTTGGGCTTTTGTCTTTGGGATTTTGTTTGCCTTAGTCACTTTTTGCCATGGAAATTCCCTTCGCAAGGGCACTTGTGTCTTTGACTCTTGAGACACTGCTTTGAACTTATTGAACCATTAGTTATTTGATTGAAAAATCTTAAATAATCCCAATTTTGAAAGTTTAGAACAATCTTTTGAACTGGGAAGAGATATTTTGGTCTTGCAAGACCAAAATATCTTATATGTTGTCCAAAAAATGAATGACATTTTTTGGGTACAACAAAGTTGATCCTTTGTAAGCTCCTCTCACCCTTCCTTAAGAAGAGACCTCTTATCCTCCATATGATCCCTTTTGTACTCCTCATACTCATGATGATGCCTATGAACTTCAAGAAATACTTTTTGGAGAGAACCTAGCCAAGAAAATTGAAGAGTTGGAGTCAAGGATGAAGTTGTTAAGTCAAGGTGTGATGGAAGGTTTAGACCCAAAAGAATATCATATACCTAGACACACCCTATCTACCCCTCCTCAAATAAGTGTTCAAGATAAATCAACTATGAGTAAAGTGGTTATCAAGTGGAAGGAAGATAATCAAGTTGTTTTAGCCTAAGGTCTGCCTCCCCTTCCTCAAGAGCTTCCAAAAGAATCCCCCACACTTCACTCTCAATCTGATTTTGATTTTTGTGTGCCACCTCCACCAACTATTTCATCTTGTCCTCACCCCATCACCCTTTTCCTTGATCAACCTATGGCATGGGAACCTAAGGAGTAGAAGTTTGTTGATAAAAACTTAGAACTCCTACTTGAAGAAAGTCTAGTTCCTTGGTAGCCTCATTAGACTAAGTCACATGACTTCAAGCTGCCTAGTCTTGGTATCACCAAGAAGGAGAAGGAGATGGAAGATCTTACAGCCCTTGAGAAACAAATTCATGTTTTGGTAGTTGATATTCAACTTGAGATCCCTCAATAGTTACTAAATGATGAAGAAGAGGTGGTCTCTTGTGTTCAAATTTTTTATTAGTTTGATGAGGAAGAATGTTTTCCTTTTGCCAAAGAGGGAGAAATGGTCATTGATTCTTACATCACTATGAAATACATCATGGATCGGTAAGAATAAGATCCCAATCATAATTTGGATGATTTATTTTCAGTCATTGTAGTAGGTTAGACTCCTCTTCAAGGAAACTATGATATAGTCAAAGATGGAGAAGGCAACCTTGCCACTCAAGTAAGTATGCAAAGGAAAAATAACCTTTCAAATATATCCTTGCAAAAGGCATATACATTTCATGATGATATGTTTGAATTCATAAATATGGGATATCATCCTCTCAACCAATTGAGAGAAACACATTAGCCTTTGAAGGATATAACAAGCTCCTATTGGCCTCAATCTTCTAAAAAACATGAAACTACTCCTCTTGAAGCCATGTCAACTAAGGAGATACAAATTGACCATGAAATGAAGAGTGGGTAGCAGTATGAATTATGTGAACATGTTCAAGAGTAATATATCTACATTGAATACCTATTTGAATATGATCTACTTAAGATTACATCAAGTGAAGTGCCAAGGAGTAGGTTTAATTCACAAAGCATCCAATTCAAGAAGAAACATGTTTGGTACCATGGTTTATCTCATGAAGAAAAATATTCAATAAACTTTCCTTTTAATCTTAGAAAGGAGGTATGCTTAGTTTTTAGTTGTGTATATTTATTTGTTCTCTAATTCCCCTAAATTCTTTGAGCACATGTGTGTGTGTCTTGTTAGTGTGTTTTTTTTGCTTGTGTGTCCTTTGTCTTGTGTGGTTGAGGTAATTAGTGGTCTTGTCTTGATCAAAGTATATATTCAAAGGTCCTCTTGTTGTGTCTCAAACTTTAGATGACTCCCTTAGCCAAATGTAATAATAAGGCTACTATTTTAATTAGTATAGCAGGCATACTACCCCTATGAGTCACTAATGTGTTGACCAAATTTGACTTTTAGGTCAAATTGGGGCACCTATAGGTAAAAACTTGAGTTTTAGGTATTTTAGGGGTCTAACACACATGTCACAAGGTGTTTTATAGGTTAATTAATATCATTTTATGTTATACTATCCTTGGTCCTTAGTCCTTTTAGTCATTTTGAGGACAAAAAAGGGGTATTTAATGAGTTTTATGTATTTATTGGGAAGTGTGAAGTATACAAAATGTTATATACATGGCATATGTCTTAAAAGGTCTTAATCAACTTTCAAAATTGAAAATTGATAGGTTCTTCAAAAGAAATGATAGTTTTCTTGGGAAAAAAGGTGAGTTTGAAACTTGTATAGCCCATGGGGAAGTGTGCCACATGGAAAAATATCATGGTATGTCTCTTTAGCTTCCCCAATCTCAAATCTACTTTTGAAGTATTTGAAAGTGCCATTTTGGCCCAAAACCATTATACTACTTTTTCATCCTTCTTGGCAAGCAAAAGTAGTCTTCAAGTTTGTACTTGGTATGGATAACAGAGGAGGCTTAAGATCAAACACCTTGGGGAGGTGAAATTAAACTTAGATATATTCATTTCCATATAAATATTTTTAATAATGGTGTTATGTGCTTCATGAAGTTGACTGTACTTTTATGCCTGCTATTTCATGCACCCTATATGTTTTGATCCGTTTTAGGTAAGTCCATACAAACTAGTTGGTTATGTTGGTTTCAAATAATTTTAGCTTCATCCTCAGCTGATTTTCATGCTTTATTTCAAGTTTTATGATGTTTTGATGAGTCAAGTAGCTCAAAGTTGTAAAAGGATACACCTCTATGAGTTCTAGGTAGTTTTTCACTATTTCCAAGAATTTTATGCTTGTTCATGGTTTTAGAGGGTTGTGATAGGACCTTTCACATATTTTCAATGTGCTATGGATTCCCTTCAAATTTCAAACTTAATTCTTCAAGGTAATTTCCATGAATTTGTAGTCATATGTAAGATTCATAGTCTGGAAGCCACTAATGAACATGTATAGGTGCCATTAAGAAGGTGTTCATGTTGAAAAGATGGTGTTGACACTCGATTTATTTGTTTAGAATTTGAAAAGTTTATTTTAAGGAATAGACATAATCTTACAACCCATTTAAATCCAAAGGCTATGCCCATCATACCAATCCCACTCATAAACTACCTACCTACAACTCACATACACCTATAGGTGCCTTTATGGGACTCATCATGTTGGAAAGAAGATTTAAAGCTATGAAATTTCCTTGACAATTAAAGGAGTCCATTGGCAAGTTTTTAGAAGAGTTTAAGACTCATAAGAGGTCATAAAACATGCTCATTACCTAAACTCAAACTTATTACCTATGTGGAAAATGCCTACCTATAGGTGGCCTTGTCAGAGAGTCTAAGGAGCCATATAAGAGAGGTTTTACATGAATTCAAGTCCTCTTTGAAGTTTTGAGGTGATTATTAGATCATGGAAGACCTTTTTGAGAGGATATATTGATAAAATTGAGTGATAAATCATAATTATAAGGTGACTGTATTTTCATAGACACCTTCCCAAAAATGCAAAAACAACATTTCAAGAGGTTTTATGAAAATCTTATAACATGTTTTCCAAGAGAATTGGATCATCTAGCTAGGTGAATTTTGTATCCCCTAGCATAGATAGGAGCCATGCCAAGTATGAGGGTAAGAAATTAAGTGTAAATAGGTTGTTTGAGGCCTCAAAGTTACATCCTAAAACACTCAATTCCTTCATTGATATCTGTAGGGTTAGATTGCTAAGTGACCTTTAGCACTTTAAGGAGAAAATAAGGAAAAATTACATGTTTATAATACATATGGTGTGAAAGAGATCCTAATGAGATAAATGGCATCCAAAGAGGAGTTGATTTGAAATGTCTTGAACCCCATTATAACCTACAAGGGTCTCTTCACTTGAAAGTATCCACCTACAACAGACTACCAACATCCACATCATTCATGACAAGGTTTTAAACATGGAATATATATCACCTTGGAAAGTATAAGATGTTTTAAATGCCTTATGGAATCCCAATGGTGGTGTGAGGTCTAATCTAATATAATCTAATGAACATCTTTAGGTCCCTTTTCATCACAAAGTATGTGTTGATACTTATAAATGTACGACATTTGCTCTTCAGTATTGATGAACACTTCTCATTTTAGGATTTGAAAAATCCAAGGCATGAGTTGTAGTTTATGAAAATTCAATGATGTATGTGGTGGAATAGAAGCAGAGTATGGGAATTGTCCATAATATTTGTTTACTTTAGTGGTTGGGAGCCACCAGGGTCTGAATCTTTGGATCATTCTAAATTTGATGATTTCTAGACTAATCTAAATGAGTATTAAAAATGATCTTTAAACTAAATTTATTATTGATAAAAAATAAGAAAAGGGAAGGGTAAGGTATAAATGAAACATGATTTCAAATTCTCATCTCAAATATTATGACAAAATTCTAATTACTTTGAGCACACATGAACCAATTTATGTTATAAAATAACATGAACTCAGATTACTATTGTAGCGTGGAATTTCACCCTTCGTGGGAGAGTTTTTTAGGCTCTCTCACTTCTAGCTACAAGCATGAGAACAACCTCAGGCTATGGGTATCCTCTTGTGAGGTTGATCCTCTAGCTTTTTTAATGAGGTTAGTTTCTCAAATGCTTCTCTTCATCTCTTGCTTCCCATGCTAAAATCTACTATTGGCTAAGGAAAAGGGATAGGAGGATAACATGAAATGAAATCTAAGATAAGTGAGGTGATGCACCAAAATAAATGATCCACTTCAATCTAGAAATTAAGACTAATTTAGCATAAGATAATTCTTTCTTACACAACCTCACAACCAGTTAATTTGCATAAGTGTTTTATAAACTAGGCTCATTAAACCATACATGAAGCAACTAGGAATTTTGAAATCCACACCAAATTCCCATTAATGGTGGAAAGGGCTCAAGTTTAGACATAAAACTAACTTGAAAACACCTAAAAATAGGCAATAAATAAGGACAATGGACATGGAAGAACACTTCTTCACAAAGCCATCGTGCACAAGCTTTCTCAACACAATTTTTAGACAAGAGATAGGTAAACAAATATGATCTTTATTGCTTCAAAAAGGTCTTTCTTACAAAGTGATTTTGGTAGAGTAAATTTATCACCAATCTAGGGATAGTTTCTTGGCTCTAAGGCCCCTATTTATAATAAAAGAGGTTGAGAAAAGAAGGGGACTCATGAGAAACTGGGAGGGAAGTCATTAATTTTCTAAAACCACCACCATTATCCTCCTTTGACCATGAAAATGAGTCATCCAAGGTCATCTCAATCCCCTCAAGCCCATCCTACATTCAAGTTTCCCCTAGGTATATTTTGAGGGAGTCATGCTATGAGTGGTTAAATGTCTCTACTTGTCATGATCGAGTAGATCCTTGCATTAAACATGTCATGGAAACCTTCCCCTTCACATGTACTATCTAAAGAGGATGAGGTCTTCATGATTTTTAGATTAGGCTGAGCCATAATGCTTTTGGTCATGCAATTATTATTTGAGAGTGGGAGCCATGTCAAAAGATGAAAACCTTCATAAATTTTTAGCTGCCAGCTCCCGCCAGTCAATTGGACTCTCCTTCATTTTGATTGGTCATTGGGAGTCACCTGAAATACTTGACTTGCATCATAGATATTTTTGTCATGGATGTCTATGGATTGTCAATCATCTATTCCTTTGAATATCTAACCCCTATTCTAGCTTACACCATGTGGCACCCTCTCATTCTTCTGATCATGACTCTCATGCACCGTCTATCTTTTGCTAGTTGGATGCCCTTGTGCCATTTGTCCTTGATCGATTATGCCCTCAAAAAAACTTGTTTGGGAACTTTACCTTGAATAACCTTTCAAAAAATTTGAAAGTGCCCTTTGAAAATATTGTTTTGGTCCACTTTCCTGAGAAAAGAACCCTTCAATAAAGTTGTATAGGGCAACCTGCTTGACGAGTTCATTTCTTTAAAACCTTTCTTTCAAAAAAATTATCTGAAATAATTTCATTACTTAGCTAGAAATGAAAATCCCAAAAAGAATGTTTGGTTAAAAATAAAAAATTTCCTTTGGAAAAATTATGTGGACAATTTTTTCGAAGAAAAACCATGAATTTTAAACCAAAGAAAATCCCTAGGAAATAAACACACTTAGTTATTTCAAATCCTTGAAGAATGAACAAGGACTTAGCCAAATAAAATAAATTTGCACTTAGCCCTTTAGCTTTCAGGCTTGCTTTTGAACATTGTTGTTGACCACTAAACAACCTACTTAGATCCTTCTCTAAGCCCCTTTGATCCATTTCTTCATCAAATAATGCAAGAGATTTAGTATGTGGGCCAAAAATGGCCAACAATTACATCACAATTCAGGCAAAATTTAGAGGAAATGTATAAATCATAAGAACCAAGTTTACTTTAAACATTTGCTACTATGGTCTGAATAGCCTAAGCACATCCACATGTAGAGAAAAATAAAATGAAGTATACTTGAGATATTTATGATTAATCTAGCATTAACACAAATAAACAACCTTATGACAAGGAATATGACTCAAAGTATAGAGAATCATTCAAACTTAAAATGACAACATGCAATTGAGAGACAACATTGACATTTAACAAACTATAAAGATAATCTTTATAAAATTCCTCAGTTATATTAAATGCTTCTAGTATGCAATTACTCAAAATCTTTCTCTTACAAAATGTTAATCCCCTACCTATTTATAGGAAACATAGGCAGTTCACTAATTAACTTTCTCAAAATATCCACATGCAAGATAAGGATAGTTTTCCTTAATACAAATATTACAATGTATATGACCTACTAAATCAAAATTGACAAAAGGAAACCATATATGCTAATAATCTAGCATATATTGTTTATAAACAGATATTTTTAAACAAATTACATTGGTAGTAGGTCCCTCGATTAGTCCCATTTGAGGAAGTTTTTCACCTTGGTGTATTTCTCTTTGATTAGGTCAAAATCCACTACAAGTTTCATTAGACAATCTTCCTCTTGATTTTCCAATGTGTCAAATTCATTATCAAACTTAGCCATGAGTTCCTTGATACATTGTGCTTCCATGATTTGATTCCCTAAAGTAAGGATGGTGTTAAGTATCTTCTAATTATCCTTGGCAAAATGGCCTTGATTATCTTTAATGCCCTAGATGTGGACACCAACTCTCTGTTTGAATTCTCCATCACTAATTAGTTCCATACTAGTGTTTTGAGAATGGTTGTCCAATAGGATCCCCAAAATTTTCTAGATTTTGGTTACCAAGTCCTTGTCTTCCTTGATGAATTTGTTCACATTTCTATACCAAGTGATCAAATCTTCTTGCTTATCCATCAAAATTGCCATGAGGATATCTAAATGTCTAAGATTGATGATCTTGAAGTCTAGGGCCTACTTTATCCTATGTACCTTGATGAATTCTATCATCTGAGCTTGAGAATCTTGCCACTAGGTGATTAAGGTTTTTTCCATCTTATCTTGATGGTTTAAAACACTTAATCTAATCTTGATATTCTTTAAATTCTCAAATGTATCCACCAAATATTTATTCAGCACTTGTAATATATCCTCAGGAATTAAGAGTAGGACCTGAGCCTCTAAATCCTACTTCTCCTTCTCTAAATTAAGGATCCTTTGCTTCATTCCTTGGATTCTGACCATAGTCATTGCTGATTGTTCTAATACTAAACTAGCTACATCCTCATGATGGATGGGATGCTCTCCTACTACCTATCCTTAGATAAGAGTTAGGCCAACAAAAGGTTCCACCTTTTGAAAAGTGAATTCCTCAATTCCAATGGTGGCCTTCTTTATCACTATTCTCTCTAAACCTAATGTATCTAGATTGAAATGCACTATTATTTTAGACTTCTTGAATTATAGCTACTCAAGAAATTCTACATTTGAACTCCCAAAGGCCCCTAGGGTGTCAATTCTCTAGCTTTCTTTATCATGAAGGATTTGGATTCTTATTTCTACTTGTCTGTTTACAATGTCCTGGATCCATGGCTTAACATTATCTTACACATCTATGCCAAATTAGGTTAAGGCCAATGATGGAGAAAAAGATGGGATTTTTTTTAATTTCTCATAAACAAACTAGTCAGGAATGGCTGGTCCATAAATAGGGTTCTCATCACTGAAGAGGTTAACTTCACTAGTAGGGTGAGTTAAGGTTAACCTAGGCTTCTTTTTAGGTGCCAAGGGCACCAAGGGAAATTTTACTTGTCTCTTTCCTCCATCCAATGGAATCAAATCCTTGCTTTTTGTATCATAGGGATCATCCTCCCTATTAGAACCATAGGTAACTATAATGTCAATAAGGGCACTCTCCACTATTTCTCCTACCTCCAAGGCAATCATGCTAATGATTTACACTAAGAAGTGAGGCCTCTATAGGGATACCTAGGGTTGAGTACCTTCACCAAGTCTATGCTCTATCCTTATTTCCTAAGCCACAACTTTACCCTTTCATTTTATATCCTCAAGTTGCCCAACCTGGGGTGGTTTTGTCAATTCTACTTGTTGAGGCTCATAAGATTGTCATCCAATAGGTGGATCTTGATGGGCAATCCCAGATGGTCATTAAAATAAGTGATAATGTAAGGGATACATTTTCCATCTCTCCCCTGAGGTCTTATTGTCTTTAACCAACCTATGTTCCAATTGGATATTGTAGCCTTTGATCCTGGATAGGACCTATTCAATGTTCTTTGCCTTTATATAAATACAATCTCCCATAGCTATTTGATGTTTATATTCATTCTTTGGGACCTTTTTATCTTGTATTTGGTTGGTCACTTTGTTATTTGGGTCCCACATCTTAAGCTCATCTAGCTAGAAATCAAAAGAATTTCTATGGGTCACCATAATTTTTGGTTGTTTCCAATCCTTGATCACAATCCTACCAAGGTCCAATGGAAAGGGGTGTAGCTGAGCTTTCTTATTTTTCTTGCATATCTCATCCACACCTGAGATGATTTGATATAAAATCTCTTTCCCTACAATCTTACTAGGAACTTGAATGGGCAATCGGTAGGGTTGAATCATGATTCCTTCTATTCTTATTGCAATGCAATTTGAATAGAACCATACATTGCCCATGGCTTCTAATTGATTTTTAATTTGAGGGTGGACTCTTGGCATAGGGACACTAGTGATTACCTCATAAATAGTTGGGAAAAGACCATCATAGATAAATTGCATGTCGTTCCTATATTTGAATATATGCAATTTAGAGTAGTGGTGAGAGATAGTAGTCCTGCCATCAGGGGACCAATTTTGGATGCCAGGGAAAGATACAGAGGCGAAAAGTGAATCCAAAAGGTAGGTCATCATAAATTATTGCTTGGAGGTCCTTATCTTGATGGCTATGAATAATTTAGCTAAGAAAAAGATTATTAGGTCTCCAATAGGAGGGGTTAAGTTCCTCTCCAACATGTAGTGGATGTAAGATACCCAGACTTTGCTTACATAAGTAGTTGAAGGGGTACCAAAGGCTCTATTCAGTAATGTCATAGCTATCATAATTCCCTCCTTGAATTGGAAAATAGGAATTCCACCATCAAAGGACTTGAAAACATGGAAACCTTGAATTAACCAAAGTATGAGGACTAAATCTAGGTTTTAGGTGTTTGTTCACTCTCTCAAGAATGGGAGATCAATATGAGGCAAAGGGAGCTTATAATAAGTTTTGAAGGCCATATGGGCAATGCATGAAACCTTCTTAGTGCCTCCCTCTTTAATGATCCATTCCCCATCTGTTCTACAATCAATGAAAATGGGAGTAAGGAGGTTGATACAATGCATTACCTTTGGTTTGGCTGTAGCATGGTGGAGGCCTACCAGCTGAATTAAAAATAGGTCACTATATCTCTAGTGAATAGTGGAATTTCTCTATTCCTCTTAGGGAATTGGTTGCAATTACTACATAAGGAAGAATAACTCAAACCATCTCTTGATTTCATGCATGTTTAGGATTGTTAGGTCTAACTCTATGTCTTTAAAGATCCTCCCTTCAATGTCTAAAGTTAGATAAGGTTATACTTCCATCTTCATCTATTGCCTACCTATTACCATTGATAACATTGAATTAAATTTTCAAGGTGACCAAAGTTTTCACTAGAGTACTTGCTTTAAGGTTCATTTACGCTATTCTAATTTCTTTGTGACCAACTGAGCCAAATTGGGTATTCTTTATAGAGGGTTTAGGGTTTTTGAGCTTTAATGGTGGAAATATCTAGTTTCTATATCTTATATGTGTCTTATATTTGATGGGACCTTATGCTTATGCCCTCTATGCTTTCAACCTTAGGAGATATTTGATTTTTACTCTCCATGCTTACATGGAGCCTATCTGGCATAGATTTGTACCTTTCATAAAAAAAAATCATAAATGCTAGTTGGAGACTAGCCATTGGTTTTTGAATGCTTTCTTTATTTTGCTTTGATAATCCAAATCCAAGTTTATGTGTTCTTATTAGTCCCTTGATCTTTAAGTTCATGACTATGCCACTTGACACCCTAGCAAATCTTCCCCATGCTACTTATTCTTTCTATTAATTATCTTAGCCATGTGTTAGCCATGTGCCGAGTTCATGAGGCCTTTGAAAAGTATTTGGGGTCATCGCACTATTGGATCAAATCTAGTGAGTGAGAGATCACCACTAATTTTTACAAGGTCCAAGTCATTTAATTGAGCACCTTTATTAAATGGGTCCCATCATATTTTCATCTTTCAAATGAGAAGCTACCATGCATCCTCCTTATGGGGCTCTATGTACCTTTGTTAGTTGCCCTAGTCATGGGTAGGCCACTTTTGAGTTTGAAAAGCCTTTGGAAAGTCTTTGGGTTTGACACACCATTAGATTAAATCTAGTGAGTGAGCGATCAATGTTGGATCCTACAAGATGCACCCCTTTTAATCAGTTCCATGACTATATAAATTTAGACTTAAAATGATGTTCTTAAGGTCTTTTTGTGTTAATACACACAAATTAACTTAGGTTAAAGCCTTTTATGCTAATTATTTATACGTAAAAATGTTATGAATTACTTTGAAAGGGTTTTTAGAAATGCCCCCTTTGCTTAGGCTTTGAAAAGTTATCTAGGTTAAATTTGTTAGGCTTAGTAACATCAATTACATCCTCATAGACATCAAATAACAAGAGTGAGCTTGTCAAATTTAAGACAATGGATTTGCTTTGGTCCAATGACCGAGTGACACACATTGGGATCTTAGGAATTCTTGGGGCTTTGAGGTCGATGTGCACCATCAAATTAAATCCCTCGAGGTAGCGAGGACCATTGGAACATAATCTAAGTGCTTGATAGCCATTAGTCTCCCTTTTGTTGTTGGTTTTGGTTCATGCCATTAGATCAAAATCTTTGATTAAATGTGAGGTGTCAAATCTGTAAAGTGTACAAGCTTTAAGTTAAGGCTCAATATGTATAAAGGTTTAGACTAAGGTTTCAACCTTCAAAATTTTGCTTGTGCTTATAAACACCAAGATAGTTAAAACTTAATAAAAACCTAGTTAATCCAAAAGGGCTCTCAGGTTTTAAAAGGGAAAATAAGAGGTCCAAGTCTTGATTTTATATTAATGTTTGGTCATGTTAAAAAACATAATCAAAGCTTAATATAAAGTTAGACTTAGAGTTTCTATAACTGAAAAGAAATATAATTTCTTACTAAACTTTTTCTATGGACATTCAAATTCAAACCCCTAGGGTTTATTACCTAGGAACCCTAGCTTTCTCCATAGAACCTATAACTAATCACCTCAAAGACAATCATTAGCAACATTAGTCCATAAAACACAATCACAACTAGATACACTAAGGCTCATGTTTTCTACTGAGTTGCCTTTAAATTTCAAGAGATAATAACTCTTTCACATTCAATCTAGAACACAGATGTTTTGAAACATTCACAAGGGTCCCCTTTCAGTAAAATCAAAAAAAATGGGGGGATGTTGGTCACAATAAATGGTGACTCACGATGGGAACATAGAAATATGTTGGAACCCAGGGCTCTGGTTTAGACTTGTACATAAGTTTTTTAATCCCATTTTGACATGTACCATCTCTTGAGTCAATTCTCAATTGAAACAAACCTCTTATGTGTAAAATTAGAAATTGGATATTAAAACAAAAACATGCAGTGTGTGCTTAGATTCCACTTAATGTTTGTCATGAAACTTCAAGAAACAATGTCTAGGTTCATATCCTTTTGGCCATTGAATTTGAATTTGAGCATATTTAAATATTCTCTTAGGAATAATTGCCCTTAATTTAGGGGAGGCTTGGGCATTGCTCTACTACTAGCTAGGCATCTATAGCCCTGATAGAGATACCTTTAGCTCCACTCATGGCCTTGTTACACTACTATCTAGGTGTCTATAGTCGTGATAGAGATTGCCTAAATCACCTCTAACTTTGCATCTTTTCATTTAGTATTAAGTCTTTTTTTTTTAACAAAGGTTGAGAGCTAGGATATCTAGGTTTAAGTATTTGGTCAAATGTCTTGGCCTTAGGATACTCTCTTTTAGTTGAAACTTTAATCCCAGATAAAGATGTGTTTTAAGTGCAAGCATGAATGTGAATTAACAAACTAAATTCAAATTATACACATATGATTCTTCTTAAAACCAAGATTTGATCCAAAATAAGGTTTGAATCTTTATGGGACATTTAGCTCTTATGCCTATCTGTGTTAGTGCCCTTGGTTGCAACATGATGCTTTATCACCACCTCATGTTCACTTTTGTAAGATTTAGACTCATACTTTTTGAGAAATTCTAAACAAAGATAATCTATGAGACCTTACTAAAACCAAGGAACACCACCAAGTATAAAATATGAAACACAAACAAACAAACAATAAAAATAGACAAGCACAAGCAAATAAATATATACAAGCCCAACAAGAAAAAATAAAGCAAGAAAGGAAACTAACTAGCCTACCTACTCTAACCTTAACAATCTTACAAATTTATTCCATGAAGACCCCTAGTGGGGTAGCAACAAAGTAATGCTTGAGGTATTGTCCATTAGTGGGTAAAGTAAACTTTTCTCCTTGAAGATCCTTTAACTTGAAAGTGTTGTTGCCTAATATTTTTACAATTTGATATGGGCCAATCCACAAGGGGGTAAACTTACCACGTTTGCCTTTGGGATCTGATGCCTTGTCATAGAGGAGGAATAGGTCTCCCTACCTAAACACCTTCACTTTGGACTTTTTATCAAACCATATTTTCAAGGTTGATTGGTGCCTACTAAAGTCTGCAAATGCCTTTTCTCTTACATCTTCCATTTGAATGATGTCCAATAGCCTAGAATTAGCAAGTTCTTGGATTTCCTCCATGTGTTCTTGCATGAATGTGAATATAGGAAACTTCAAGGTGATGGGAAAGATAGGCTCTTGACCATATACTAACAAAAATCGTGAAGCCTTAAGGGCTTGTTTGATCTTGATTCTATCTTCCATAATGCAAACTTAATAATTTTATGCCATGTTTTGGGTTTATCTTTAGTAGACTTTTTGATGGCCTTCATCAAGTTTTTGTTTGTGGATTCAGAAAGACCATTTCCATGAGGATATTGATTGGAAGAAAACTTGAGTGAAATGCCTTGGTCATAATCCCATTCCATCATTTCAATGGATATGAAGGTAGATCTATTGTCACAAACTAAGGAAACTAGGGTTCCAAATATAGTGCAAATATTTTCCTCTAAGAAATTAATCACCTCTTCTATTTTGCATTGCTTAGTGGCTACTACCTCGGTCCATCTAGTGCAAAAGTCCATAGCAGTTAGGACATATTTGTGACCTTTAGAAGAATTGGGGTTGATCACTCCTACAAAGTCTAATCCCCATTGTGCAAAAGGCTTGTCCACCATCATAGGTTGTAAAGGCATGGCTGCCTTTGGCTCTTTTGTACTAAATATTTGGCAAGAATGACACTCCCTCACATGTTTGTGTGCATATTTGAAAAGGGTAGACCAGTAATACCCATCCTTAAGAATCTTGTGGGTTGTGGTTCTCTCTGAAGGATGTCCATTACCCAACTTTTCATGGAAAGTAAACATGATTTGAGAGGCCTCTTATTTCAACACACTTCTTAAGTAGATCCCTTCAAAGTTTTTTCTATAAAGGACTTCATCTTTGATGAGGTAATGGGATGATTTGATCCTTAAAGCTCTCTTATATTCTCTAGTGAATCCTAGGGGACAACTACCTCTAATAATAAGATGCATTAAATAGTCACACCATTCATTGGGTTGGAAGTTCTATTGATCCACTTGCATGACATGGAGCTTGGGATCAATATTGGCAGTCATCTGAACTAGGCCTTGACATTTCACTAATTTGGTAATTTTTATCTCTATATCATACTCTTGTAGGATTGCCATCCACTTGCCTCTTCTTTCCCCAAGCTCATTCTAGCTCAACATAAGATTTATGGTTAGGTTAGGTAAAATATCATGCATCTTATTTCTAAGGAGGTAATGTTTAAATTTTTTTACTGCCTTTACCAAGGCATAGGCTTACTTATCAATGATGGAATAGTTCACCTCGGCATTTTTGAAGTTAGTGCTCATGAATGCTATAGGGTGGTCATTCCCATCAACCTTTTGAGTTAAGACAATAGCCATGATGTGGTCAGAAGCAAATTAATATAATAAAAAATCCTTTTAAAAGTTAGGACTTATCAAGACTGGGGCTTGACTGATTACTCTTTTAATGTCAGCAAATGCTTTCTTGGATTCTTCATTCCAAGAAATTTTAGAATCTTTCTTAAGAATAGCATTCAAAGGTTTGACAATCTTATCAAAACCTAAAATAAACTTCCTCATGAAGTTAATCTTTATAAATAATGAATTTAATTCTTTCTAGCTATTGGGCAACACAATTTTAGAAATGGCCTCCACTCTATTAGGATGTATAGAGATCCCATCTTTGGTAATGACATTCCCCAACAATTTTCCTTTCATGACACATAATATGATTTTTCTTGGGGTTAAGAGATACACCATACTTCTTACATCTGTTAAATACTTATCTCAAATGCATGAAATGTTCTTCTCTATTCTTAGAGAATACTATGAGATCATCCATATATATGATGCATTTTCCCATAGACCTTAGAAATAATGGTTCATGGCCCTCTAAAAAATTCCCCCTACATTAATTAATCCAAAAGGCATTCTTTTTATAAGTATATGTTCCCCATTTAGTAGTAAAAGCTATTCTCATCCTGTCTTCTAGAGTAACAAGCACCTGGTTATAACTAGAAAATCCATCCCAAAAGGACATAATGAGAGATCCTAAAATAAATTGGATAACTTGGTCCAAAGAGGACAAGTGGTAATTATCCTTTTCAAATTCTCTATTTAGATTTTTGAAATTTATGCATAATCTTTTTCCCCATTCTTTTTTTTTACTAAGACCAAGTTTGTAACCCAAGTGGAATGCCTAATAGGAAACATGATCCTTGCATCCAATAGTTTATTGACCTCCTTAAGGATCATGGGTTCTAAAATAGGGTTAATTGGTCTTTGCTTCTATCTAAAGGATTTTCAACCCTCCTAAAGAGGTATAGTATGAGTAATAACCCTTGGGTCAAATATTTTTAGGTCTTCATAGGACCAAGAAATTACATCTTTGTATTTTATAAGCAGCTCTCTAGTTTTTCTATTTTCCATTTCAGTGCAAGCCTTCCCTATATTCACCATTAGGGGCTGATCATGTGGGCCAAATTTCATTACATGATAATCTTTACCACTTACCTTAGGTTGCTTAGGTGCTTCAGAAATCTTGTCAAGATCAAATAGTCTTTCCAATGAGATCATCCCTTTGGGTATCTTATTATCACTTAGTTGGATGATTTTACCATTAAGTTCCCTCTCAAGAAAAGTTTCATCAGCTTCATCAAAAATTTGAGCTTAAAAGGCTCTATAATTAGTCAAGAAATCCATAATTTGTTGATAATCATTAAAATTTGGAAGTGATTTATGTTATCAAGGACTGAGGGACATGGTACAAGCTCAATACTAAGGTTTTGAGAATCATGATTAGGCATGAGGTTAGCTATAGGAGAGGCAAGTTCATCAGCAACTTTGTTTTATTCCCTAGGGATAGATAAGATATTGAAGGCATCAAAAGATTAAAACAAGTTCAAAACTATAAATTTGTACCTCTTAAGGTAAGATAGCTTGCACTGGAACTTGTTCCTTACTTGATTAACTACAAGTTTAGAATTTACATAAACAAGGAGTTCATTGACCTTGTGCTTGATGGCAAACTATAATCCTAGGATGAGAGCCTCATACTCAGCCAAATTATTGGTGTAGGGGAATTGTAACCTATAAGATGAATGGTATTATTTTTTTGTAGGGTATATCAATACAATAATAGCCCTTGATCTTGATTTACATTTAGCACCATCAAAATATAACTTCCATGGGCTAGGTATTAGAGGAGAACTCTTGGAACCAAGTTCCTTTGTAGTTTCTGAAGTAAAAATCCCAAGATCAAAATCTAGGAAGTTTACCCTTTCATTTATATAATTGTATTATGTTATCATATGTTTCATTTTGGGTTCCCTTTATACTCTTATTTCATTCAACACACCTTTCTAAGGTAGCCGCAAGTGTGATAAATCAATAGACATGTAACCATTTAAGGCCTTAGTCCATTCTCTACTCAAAATAAATCCACAAGCATTAGGAATATCTACCACTTGTATGTCAATGAATTTTTGAACCATGGGTTCACTGGCTAGCTGCATATACACATTCAATAACTCCCCAATGACCTTAACTCTTGATTTATCCAATTGAGTAACCACCTTATTATACTGGATTGGTGTTAACCCAATTTGTTCACATATCTTGGCAGGCATGATATTGGTTGAGGCTCTAGAATCTAAAAAACAATTATGGACATTCTTCCCAAATATCTTAACTATAAGCAAAAAGGGTAGGGACTATACTTTGGTTACTTTCATTGTTACATTAGCACTATCACTTTAGGGGGCTTCTTAGGTTTCTAAGATAATGATTCCAAGAGTAAATCTCTTTGTTCTGTGATCTGAGTTAGCTCATGTAGAGTGATGTTGGCTTAAATATTTTTCATATCTTCCACATTGTTGTAACCAGTATTGTTTAAAGAATCGATAGTAGGTTTGGAATATATTCCTTTGGGAGGTTCAGGATTATTCTTTGTTATAGTGTCTAAAGGAGTCCCATAGTTATTAGGTGGAGTAGAAGTAGTCAATGGCTATATTTTCTCCCTATTTCTCAGAGGATATGTCTTTAAAAATTGATGGAATACTTTAATCTCTTTAGGGATATCCTCAAGATCATTATCTTCTTAAAAAAGGAAGTGAAAAGTTTCTACCATGTGCACTTGGTCAGATGGTTTAGATTTAGAAATACCTGCAACATCTTTGTTTAGGAACCATTTCAAATGTGTCAATTTCCTCTTAGAAAGCTTTAAAGGCTTTACAAAATTCAATGCAGTCAATCTCACTATGCTTGGAGGTATCATGCACCCTATAGTAGTCTGGTAAGGCAATATTAGTGAGGTTGATATCCATAGTCCATTTTCTAGAAGAAGGCTCATTAGCTTTATTATTATAGAAACTGTCATTCTGAAATCTATTTTTAGGCCTGTTAAACTTTTGGAAAGTGAAGTTCCTTTCAAGGTTGTCATTAACATTACTAACTTGTTTTTGTAATTGCAAGAAGTCTATGATGAGATTCTAGACCATTTTTAATATAGACTCATTCTCATTCTTTGGAGTCTTATAATTTTGACCTTGGCTATTATTAATGCCATTATTAAGCACTAAATCTTTCTGGTCATTGATATGAGATCCATTGGTAGCTTGATGGATCAAGAAACCCAAGTTCTAATTACAGGTAGCATGGTTGGTAGGTAATACATTCAAGGTAGGGAACTTGTTTAATGCCAGAGTATTTTGGTTATTATTTGGGAAAAGGTTTAATATAGGCATTTGAGGATTAACATTTGGGATAGAATAAGCCATTTATCCTTGGTGTTGCATTGGGCCATTAATAACCACTACTTCAGAATAAGCTTGAGGTAATGTGATGATAACTGGGGTAGCTCTTTTAAGAAATACAGAAGTCATGGGGTCAATAACATCTTTGTAAACCTCTAGAGCTAAATATTCATTAAGTTTATATGGATCCATGGTCTGACTAAACATATTTTAGAACCTATCATTAAAGGACCTAATAGGTTCACTTGGTATCTCTCTTAATAGTTATGAAGTGATTATAGATGACACAGGGGTTTATGATCTTTCCAAATTAATCAATAAAAATAGTGTCAAAATTATTCCACAAGATAATACAATTTTTAGGCAAATTAAGGAACCATTCATATGCAGCATATGTGAATGTAAATGGGAAAAACATATATGATACATCTTCATGAATAATGTTTAACAATTTTAATGTATCTTTGAAAGATTTAACATGTTCCTTCATAGTTGCAATACTAGTTGGACTAAATATTGGCAAATATTTTTTAGGATTACATGGTAAGTCATGAACCACACCTAGTATATTGATGGGGGAAATTCCAAGCCATGCCATATTTAGATGAAGATTGAACATAGGAATCCATTACAAGGGTGAAGATGGTAGATATTTAGAATGTCTATGCCTTCCTCTATCTTTTTTGGTTCTTCTATGAATTTTTAGCTCAAGCAAGGGTTCTCTAATCTCTGAATGTGATCTAGTCCTGATCATTGGAAATTCCAGCTTGAGGATTAAGGATCTTATTTGAAATATGGTGAGTAAAGTTAGATCCTCACAAATAATCAACAATCAACTTGTATAGTAAGCATATTTTGTAAGGATTTGATCATAAAAGGACAAAGGACATCAATCTTTGACTAAACAAGCTCAAAGATGTGCTAAATTATGAAAATATGATCGTTATTTGCAACTTATGACTCAAATAAACTTCTTATTAATAAATAATTATCAATTTTAACTAGAATAAGCCATTATAATCTCAAATGCTAATGAATTCTCAGCACTAGAAGCCATATTTACTAGAATTAAGCATATGTATTCAAAGAATATCACTCTTTGCCTAAGTAAACCTAAAGACTAGTATAAAACTGTAAAGGTCACCAATATTTACATAATTTATGCTAAAAGAAACACAAACATGGATAATATAGAATGATCTTTGACTAAATATACCAAAACTATCAAAGATATTTAAAGATTTGTGGCCTCCCTTGTAGTGTCAGTGGAGCTTCCTCCTATTGATGATTCTAAATGTAGTATAGGTGCTCTTCAATGTTGATGAAGACATCTTATTTTAGGATTTGAAAAATCTAAGGCATGAGTTACAATTTGTGACAATTCAGTCATGTTTATGGTGGAATAGAAGTATAGTATGGGAATTGTCCACAATATTTGTTTAGTTTAGTGGCTGGGAGCCACTAGGGTCTGAATCTTTGGATCTTTATGAATTTGATGATTTCTAGACTAATCTAAATGAGTATTAAAAATTATTTTTAAACTAAAGTGAGTCTTGATAAAAAATAAGAAAAGGGAAGGGTAAGGTAGAAAGGAAATGTGATTACAAATTTTGATCTCAAATATTACGATAAAATTTAAATTACATTGAGCACATATGAACTAATTTATGATATAAAATAGCATGAACACAAATTATGTTACAAATTAGGCAAAATTTAGAGGAAATGTATAAATCATAAGAACCAAGTTTACTTTAAATGTTTGCTACTATGGTTTGAATAGCTTAAGCACATCCAAATGCAACACAAAATAAAATGAAGTATACTTGAGATCTTTACAGTTAATCTAGAATTTACACAAATAAACATCCCTATGATAGAGAATGTGACTCAAGGTATGGAGAATCATTCAAACTTAAAATGATAACAACCAATTGAGAGACAATATTGACATTTAACAAATTATAAAGATTATATTTTCAAAAATCCTCAGTTATATTAATGCTCCTAGTATATAATTGCTCGAAATCTCTCTCTTACAAAGTGGTAATACCCTACCTATTTATAGGAAACATATGCGGTTCACCAGTTAACTTTTTCAAAATATCCATATGTAAGATAAGGATAGCTATCCTTAATACAAAGATTACAGTGTATATGACCTACTACATCAAAATTGACAAAAGGAAACCATATATGCTAACAAGATATTATATATTTGTTACAAAGGGATATTCTCTTATAAATTACATTAGTATTGGGTCCCTCTATTATCCCTATTTGAGTAATTATTTCACCTTAATGTATTTCTCTTTGATTAGCTCAAAATCCACTACAAGTTTCATTAGATAATCCTCCTCTTGATTTGCTAATGTATCAAATTCCTTGTCATCCTTAACCATGATTTCCTTGGTACATTGTTATTCTATGATTTGCTTCCCTAAAGTAAGGATGGTGTCAAATATCTTCTAATTATCCTTGGCATAATGGCCTTGACTATCCTTAATGCCTTGTATGTGGACACCAACTCTCTACTTGAATTCTCCATCACTAATCAAGTCCATAGTAGTGGTTTGAGAAGGGTTGTCCAACAAGCTCCCCAAAATTTTCTCCATTCTGGTTACCAAGTCCTCATCTTCCTTGATGAATTTGTCGACATCACTTCACCAGGTGATCAAATCTTCTTACTTATCCATCAAAATTACCATAAAGATATCTAAATGTCTAAGTTTGATGATCTTGAAGTCCAGGGCCTACTTTGTCCTATCTACCTTGATGAGTTCTATCTTCTGAGCTGGAGAATCCTTCCACTAGATGATTAAGGTTTGTGCCATCTCAGCTTGATGGTTTAAAACACTTAATCTAAGCTTGATGTTATTTAAATTATCAAATGTATCTAGTTGAGATTTGTTCAAAACTTGTAATATGTCCTCAAGAACTGAGAGTAAGACTTGAGCCTCCAAATCCTTCTTTTATTTCTCCAAATTGAGGATCCTTTACTTCATTCCTTAGATTCTAACCATAGTCATTATTGATTGTGCTAACACCAAACTAGCTACATCCTTTTGATGGATGGGATGATCTCCTACTACCTGTACTTGGATAAGAGTTAGGCCAATAAAAGGTTACACCTTTTGAAAAGTGAAAATTCCTCAGTGCCAATGGTGACCTTATTTGTCACTATTCTCTCCAAACCTGATGTATCTAAATTCAACTGCACTATTGCATTAGACTCTTTAAATTGTAGCTACTCAATAACTTCTATATTTGAACTCTCAAAGGCCCCTACGGTGTCGATTCTCTATCCTTCTTTGTCACGAGGGATTTGGATCCTTCTCTCTACTTGTCTATTTACAATGTCCTAGATCCATGGCTTAAAATTATCTTGCATAACTATGCCAACTCTATCTAAGGCCAATGATGGAGAAAGACACAGGATTTTTTGTAATTTTCCATAAATAAACTAGTCAAGCATAGCTAGTCTATAAATAGGGTTCTCATCACTGAAGAGGTTAACTTCACTGGTAGGGTGAGTGAAGGTTAAACTAGGATTATTTTTAGGTTCCATGGGCACCAAGGCCAATTTTTCTTGTCTCTTTCCTCCATCCATTAGAATCAAATCCTTACTTGTTGTATCAAAGGGATCCTCTTCCCTATCATAATAATAGGCAACTAAAATGTCAATAAGGGCACTCTCTACTATTTCTCCTACCTCCAAAACAACCATGCTAATGATTTCCACTGAGGAAGGAAGCCTCTATGGGGATGCCTAGGTTTGAGGACCTTCACTAGGTCTATGCTCTATCCTTAGCTCCTCAGCCATAACTTTACCCTTTCCTTTTATATCCTCAAGTTGCCCAACCTAGGGTGGTTTCATTAATTCTAATTGTTGAGGCTCAAAATATTATCCTCCAATAGGTGGATCCTGAAGAAAAATCCAAAATGGTACTAGAAACAAGTGATAATGTACAAGATGTAAGTTTAATCTCTCTCTTGAGGGATTATTGTCTCTGACTACCCTATGCTCTAATTAGATATTGTATCCTTTGATATTGGATAGGACCTCTTCAAAGTTCTTTGCCTTTGTATAAATACCATCTCCCACACCTAGTCGATGTTTGTATTTAGTCTTTGGGACATTTTTTTCTCAAATGTGGTTGGTCACTTTATTATTGGGTTCCCATATCTTAAGGTCATCAAGCTGGAAACCAAAATAATATCTATAGATCACCATAATTTCTAGTTGTTTCCAATATTTGATCACAATCCTACCAATGTCTAGTGGAAAGGGGTATAGTTGAGATTTCTTATTTTTATTGCATATCCCATCCACACCTTGGATGATTTGATGGGAAATATATTTCTCTACAATCTTAATAAGGATATGAATGGGCAATTGATAGGGTTGAATCATGATTCTTTCTATTTTCATTACAGTGCAATTTAAATAAAAACATACATCCCCCATGGGTTCTACTTGCTTTTTAATTTAAGGTTGGAATCTTGGCATAGGGACACTAGTGATTGCCTCATAGATAGGTAGGAAAACACCATCATATATAAATTGCATGTGGTTCTTGTATTTGAATATATGCAATTTAGAGTAGTGGTGAGAGATAGTGGTCTTGCCATTAGGGGACCAATTTTAGATGCCAGGGAAATCTACAGAGGCCAAAAGTGAATCCAAAAGGTAGGACATCATAAATAATTTATTATATGTCCTTATCTTCATCATTTTGAATTTTTTATCCAATAAAAATCTTATTAGGTATCCAATGGGAGGGGTTAAATTTTGCTCCAACATGCAGTGGATATAAGATACCCAGACTTTGCTTACATAAGTAGTGGAAGGGGCACCAAAGGCTTTTTTTAGTAAGGTCATAGATATCATAACACCCTCCATGAATTGTAAATTAGGAATCCCACCATCATGGGTCCTGAAAACATGGGAACCTTGGATTAACCAAGGTGTGAGGATTGAATTCGGGTTTTGGGTGTTTGTCCACTTTCTCAGGGATGGGAGATCAATATGAGGCAAAGGGAACTTGTAATCAATTTTGAAGGCCATATGGGTGATTCATGAAACCTTATTAGTGCTTCCCTCTTGAATGATCCATTCCCTATTTATTCATATAATCAATGAAAATGGGAGTAAGGAGGTTGATACAATGCATTACCTCTAGTTTGGTTGCAACATGGTGGAGGCCTACCAGCTGAATTGAGACTAGTCATTGTATCTCTAGTGCATAACAGCATTCCTCTTTTCCTCTTAGGAAATTGGTTACAATTCTTCCACAAAAAATAAAAACTCAAACCAATTCTTGATTCCATGCATGTTTAGGGCTGTTAAGTTTAACTCTGTGTCTTTAAATATCCTCCCCTCATTGTCTAAAGTTAGATAAAGTTTTACTTCCATCTTCATTTGTTGCCTACCTACTGCCATTGATGACACCAAATTAAATTTTTATGGTCACCAAAGGTTTAATTAGGGTACTTTCTTCAAGGTTCAGTTGTGCTATTATGATTGATTTTTGACCAACTGAGCCAAGTTGGGTCTTCTTTATAGAGGGTTTAGGGTTTTTGAGCTTTAATGGTGAAAATATCTAGTTTATAAATCTTACACATGCCTTAGATTTGATGGGGCCTTATTCTCATGACCTCTACACTTTCAAGCTTAGGATATCTTTGATTTTGACTCTCCATGCTTATGTGGAGCCTATGTGGTGTGGCTCTATCCATTTCATGGAAATTTTCATAAATTCTAGTTGGAGACTAGCCATTGGCTTTCAAAAGCTTTCTTTATTTTGCTCTGATAATCCAAATCCAAGTTCATGTGTTCTTATTGGTCCCTTGATCTTTAAGTTCATATCTATGCCACTTGGCACCCTAAAAAATCTTCCCCATGTTGCTTACTCTTGTTAGTTATTATCCTATCCATGCATTAGCCATGTGTCAAGTTTTTAGGGCCTTTGAAAAGTCTTCAGGGTCATCACATCATTGGATTAAATCTATAAATTGAGTGATCAATGTTAAATTTTACAATGTCCAACTCATTTAATTGAGTACCTTTATTAAATAGGTCCCATCATATTTTCATCCTTCGAATGGCAAGCTACAACTCATCCTCCTCATGGGGTTCTATGTACCTTTATTAGTTACCCTATCCATGGGTAATCCACATGTTGAGTTCATGAAGCATTTGAAAAGTCTTTGGGTTCAATGAACTATTAGATCAAATCCAATGAGCTAACAATCATTATATCCTGTAAGATGCACACCTTTTAATTAGCTCCATGACTATATAAATTTATACTTAAAATGATGTTCCTAACGTCATTTTATGTTAAGAAACACAAATTAACTTAGGTTAAACCCTTTTATGATAAGTCTTTATACATTAAAATGTTAATAATCCCTTTGAAAGGGTATTTAGAAATGCCCCCTTTACTTAGGCTTTGAAAAGTTGTCTAGGTTAAATTTGATGGGCTTGATAACATCAACTACATCCTCATGGACATCAAATGATGGGAGTGAGCTTATCAAATTTAAGACAATGGAATTGCTTTGGTCCAATGACTGAGTGACACACATCGAGCTCTTGGGAATTCTTGGGGCTTCAAGGTTGATGCATACCATTGGATCAAATCCCTCAAGGCAATGAGGACCACTGGATCATAATCCAAGTGCTTGATAGTGATTGGTCTCCCTTTTGGTGTTGGTTTTGGTTCACATCATTGGATCAAAATCTTTGATTGAACACAAGGCATTGGATTTGCAAAAGTGCATGATCTTTAAGATAAGGCCCAATATGTATAAAGGTTTAGACTAAGGTTTTAAATTTTAAAAGTTTGTTCATGCTTGTAAACACCAAGATATTTAAACCTTAATTAAAACCTAGTTAATCCAAAATGACTCTTAGGTTTTAAAGGTGAAAATAAAAGGTCCAAGTCTTGATTTTATATTAATGTTTGGTCATGTTAAAAAACATAATCAAAGCTTAATATAAAGTTAGACTTAGAGTTTATATAAATAAAAGAAATATAATTTCATGCTAAAATTTTCCTATGGACATTTGAATTCCAACCCCCCTAGGGTTTATTGCTTAGGATCCCTATCTTTCTCCATAGAACCTACAACTAATCACCTCAAAGACAATCATTAGCAACATTAGTCCATAAAACACAATCACAACTAGATACACTAAGGCTCATGTTTTTAACTAAATTGCATTTAAATTTCAAGAGAGAATAACCCTTTCAAATTCAATCCAAAATATATATGTTTTGAAACATTCACAAGGGTCCCCTTTCAGCAAAAGCAAAAAAATGGGGGGATGTTGGTCTCAACAATATGCCCCTATAGACTGGTTGTAGGTTCATCTTGGAGAGTAAGCTCTATGACTTCAATAATGGAATTCCTTAAAATTATGAAAGGAAAAAATGAAGATATAATGTGGTGTAGATATAACATATTAAGGTTTAAAACACTTATTTCATTCTTGATTCATAAAATATAACCTATAGGTGAACTCCCCCCTCCAAGACAAAAAGGCACAATCTATTGTAACTAGGTTAGACAGTGAGTAACCTTGGTAATTGACAGTGAGTGAGTGATAAGAATGAATTAAATCAAGTGGAAACTTATAATTTAGGACTATATTAATGTCTTGTATCATTATTTTCAAGGTCAAACTATGCAAGGTCACCTACAAGTAAGATTTCAAGGAGCAAATCACAATAAAATGCACATTCAAATTTGACCAATCAAAGTGTGAGGTGAGAAAATTAGAGGATGAAAAAAGTTTAAAATATAAAAACACCTCCATCATGAATAAATAATCCCATGTAACTCTCATATATTAAAATATACCAATAAGGATCCCCAAACAAGTAACTTGTAGCCCTTATAAAAACCTTACACACACAGTCTATCTCAATAGGAGTTTGTCTTAGGTGTTAGTGCTTATGGAGGGTCAAATGATGAATAGGGGACATTTTTTTCCATATGTTCCTTAATATATATATAATCCTATACAATCTTCATATTTTTTAAGAAAATAGGGTAATCACCCCCTATTTTATCTCAGACAGGGGCTACTTCCCCTTGAGCACAAACTAGAAGATTTGAGAGTCAATGATAAAAGATGAGGCCAGAATCTATAGAATAAATTTATTAAGGTGTGGATATTTATAAAACATATATTTAAACATGAATAACCTTGCACATAAGGTAAAATATCTACAGGGTGATTCATACTCTTAAAGTTGCAATCAGGCCTAAGGGCAAGATTTAGGCCTAGTGCCAAATGATGAGATCATTTTCACTTCTAGTTTTATATATGATTTATATCATATTTTTTAATGAATATGGGATCATTATATAATTTTATAATCCATTTTTATGTATAGGAACCATCAAGAACTCATTTTGGGCTTTAGGGATAATTTAAGCCTACCAAGCATAATTAGGCCTAGCATCCAAAAGGGGGAGTCAAATTTATATTTGTATTTATAAGATCACTAAAACCTATTTTATCATGCATATTTGGGTACATAATATGTTTTAAATATTTTTTAAGGTAAATAAACCCCTGAGGAAACCATTTTTGGCTCAAAATCAACACTAGGCTTACAGGAAAACGAGGAAAGGGCTCGATAGGATAAGTTTGAGGACTCATATATTTCTTGATGACTTGTATGGGAGACAAATAGGTTTATAAGTTTTATTAGGGTCCTTTAAAATCATCCTTGTGTATTTTTTTCAAGTTGGACATCAAATATTTATGAACAAAGCTTAAGAGTCAAAACAATCTTAAAACCCTTGTTAAACCCTTGCAAAGACCAGTTTGAGGAAATGAGAGAGACAATAAAAAAATGGAATATAATTGAATTAATGATAATTATATGTTAAATAGGACTCATTCAAGCTCCCAACCATAAAAATTGGTTGTTTATACTTGTATGGACAGGGTACAAAACATGGTATTTTTTACCTTTTTTTTGTGTTTTTTAGGTTCTAGAAGGATTCTAAGGATGAAATAAAGTTTGTGAGGAATATATGTAATTTTTATAACTCTATATGCCCATTTTATTATTTAATAATATTTATAAGTATGAAAACAAATGGATTCATCTTAGCCAGTCAAAATTAGCATATTGGACAAGCTAGTGAAGAGGGTGGAAAACTTCAAGTGGGGTGATTTTAAGGTGTGACTGATGATTTTAAGGTAATTTAGGGTTATTAAAATTTTATTACACTCCATCCCATGTATTTTTATGATAAAATAAATCCAAATTTGATGCCAAGTGCGCAAGGTGCATGAAGGAGGAGTTTTTTTGACTACAAATGATGATGGCTCATTCCTAGATGATTCCAAATGACCAAGACTAAAACCAATGAATGGAGAGGAATATATTAAATCCTTACCATTAACTCCAATAATTATAACTACTCCTAGTTATTTATGAGGCATTTAAAAATCTCAAATCATGAAGGTAATTTTTCTAGCTAGTTAAGGGAATTTCATGCCACTTTACAAGAGTTTGATGAATTGGATGGACACTTTGCCTTCTTGGATTTAGATGGTTCATCTCATATCCTATTATCATAAACAATTAACTAATTTTATCATATTTAAATGTGTCCTTGTGACCCTTGGACTTCTCTCTTCTTCCTCTCTCTCTCAAGTTTTATAAGAACTAACTATTTTGGCCATTGTAACTTATGCTCCACCTAAGTATGGTGAAGCCCTAATTATTTTCATACCATTTAATTCATAAGTGTGTTATAATTTGATTATGAATCTTGATTAGTGAAGACTATGGATTCTTTAGCATGTTGTCTCATTCTTTCACCCTATTTGCAGTTGGAAAGCTTCTTCTTGTAGGAAATGTAAAGTGTTCTAGGAAATGCCAAGGATTGAGTGAGTTATTATATTCACTAGTGCCATTAAATTTCATCTTGTCTAGTCCTCCTAGCTTTGTGCATCCATCCATAGCCACATAATGTAACATTGGTGTGAGAAGATGTAGATTGAAGGAGTGTATGTTTGGTTAGTCCATTGTTCTCATGTGTAACATGTTGCTGGTTGGAAGTCATCATCTTATTTTTTGTATAACCTCCATTATAATAGTTTGATTTAAATTATATCTCTCCATTCCCCCCCCCAAAGATTACGTGTAGCTACAATCCAAAGTGGTACATCAAGGGAGCTATCCCTATCTAGAGATTCACCTCATCCATAGGCTACCCACAAGCCTATAGGCGTTTCCATTGTATCATTTGGATGAGGAGTGATTAGGCATCTCCTTTAAGGGTGTAAATCCAAGTGATAATAGGCACTTTAAAATCATATTATTATTTTCCTATATCAACTATCATTTAGTCAATATAGTCAAATCTAGGATAAAAATAACTAAGTTTATCATTTCTTTTCATAGTTAGTCTTATTTCAATCAATTTTACTTTGTCAAATTCATTATTTTAATTTAATTATATGTGTCTAAGGTTAATTTTCATCATTATGATTCATTTCATTCAATTTATTAGAATTAGGGTTAATTCACCATTTAATCTAAATTTAGATAAAATGGTGAGGAAGAGGAAAGATACCTAGTCAAATAATGAATTTTCATTTTTGGAAGAGAAAGTTATGTTCTCACATAATCATTCCTTCATCCTACTAGATTGAATCCTCATCAAATTTAAGAGAAACAAGTGAGAGTTATGTTTCAACTATGATATTAAATATAGAAAAGGACATAAATGTGTTAAGAATAAACTACTCTATATTGAAGGGGCCAATGAATATGAATAAGATGATGAAGTATTAAGTGAGGGTAAGGAAGAGATAGAGAAATTTGAAGATTCCAAATCAGCTATCTCATGTCATTCATTTTCTAGCATTATCACTCCACAAACCCTTAAGTTGTGAGTTTCCTCAAGAAATAGTAGATGACAATGTTAATTGACTCAAGGAGTACACATAACTTCATAAATAAGAATCTGGAGGCATGGTTGAACTATTTTATTTAACCCAACTCAAGAATTTCAAGTCATGATTGCAAATGGAAACATAGTTAATTATTTAGGGAAATATCATATAATCAAACATGTTATGGGAGACTATAGGTTGTATTATTCTTTGTTTGATATTCCCATCAGTGAGGAAGATAATGTTTTTAGAGTCAAATGGCTCACAACCTTTGGCACAATAGAGGAATTTTCAAGAGTTTTTCATGTACTTTCATTATGAAGGAAGGATATTAAATTATGTAGAATATGGAAAATATATTCACAATTGATTAGTCCCCATAATATGTAAAAGATTCTCAAAATAAGGGGAAATGTATTTTTAGAATGGTTGTTTTCTTTGTAAGTAAACCCCACAAAGATGTTTACGTATATTGATATATATAATATTGTGTTGGAAGACCAATTACTGAGAGGGGAGGGTGAATCAGTCTTAAAAACTTTTCATTCAATTCCACTTAATAATACATGAACCATTATAACAAGCATGTACATCTTAGCTAGCATAAGCATCAAACCATAAGAACATGAAACACATGAACACAACATATACATGGAAAAACCTTAAAGGGAAGAAAACCCCCTGATGAAGCAAATGGAATACAGTCCTATAAGATAAAAATCAATTTTTAGTGAAGCACCAACTCCACATGGAGCACCAACCCTAACTAGCTTAGCACCAACTCTGATAGGCTTTAGCAAGCACCCACTTGTAAGGTAGCACCAACCCATAGATGACTTAGAACCATCTCAACCACTTGATACACTTGATTACCTTTAAAAACCCTTGTTTATTATGTAATAAATGATGATCTTTATCTTTAGCTCTGTGTTTACTTCTATCCCTCTCAAGCTAGCATTTAGCCATCTTCGCTCAACTAGCCCTCTTCATGGATTGATTAGGTATTATGACCTTGATCCTCATATAAAAAAATTATATAAATATTCATGACACTTCTTTTATGTTATGCATGACTTATGCTAACAAATTATCTATATCATTCACTTGTTCTCTGCTCTCTTTAAGCATACTCAAATAGGCATAAACTACCTTACTTTTATACAAATCATTTGATCATATCCTTATTATTTGGCCACACATTATTATATTATTAGTTTAGACATAAATATGTCTTATCATATTAAAATAACATGCCTTAATCATGAATCAATCAATACATTAGTTCGGCCATGGCTCAATTAGCCCTTACTCCTCTTTTAGGTCTTATGGAGACTTAATAGGCCTTCTTAGCAACACATTACCCTTTTATCTCCTTGAAGCATATTAAGAAACATCACATGATAGGGAAAAATAATATTACACTCCAATATACCTTATACAACTTCATTTATGTCCAAAACACCTTTTATATCTAATTACCATTTGAACCCTTTCTCAAAATACTGTTCCTAAACAGGCCTGTGCATATACAAAAACTCTATATTGTAAATTGAGGCATAAACTTAATTTTTTTTTTTAAACTATGGTAAAAAATTTCATATTAAAAAACTTCATGACCTCAAGGTCATAAAAAATTTTATCAAATTCTTCAACTTATGGTATATAGACTCAAACTCTTCTCTTTAAAATGCTTACTCAAAACTGCCAACTGACTTCAAAACATAGTCAAGGAAACATGAAATTTTGATACCTAATTGAACATACTCAATGTATGAAAAAGATATTATAACATAATCATATAAATATACATAAAATTATTATAATTACTAATGGAAACTATTGATCTTGCAGACCAATCTACTGACCTTTTCTCTCACAGATTCTACTTAGCCAAATAAGCCATTTTGTCTTCAATGCTCCAACCTCTTACACTATATTCCAATCTTATTAAAAGTTTTGATAGATTATTCAAGAATAAAATAACATAATCATGTACTTCAATCTATCATTTTTACATTAAAACACATCAAGAATCATCTTTTCACTTCTACCTGATTTTCTTATTGTCTGCACCATTAGGTCTATTAATAACTGGCTATCTTAGATCACCAAATTTGCACATTGAGATATATAACCTATAAAAAAACCTTCATGGAAAATAACTAAAATTATCACACTTTTATCTTCATCCACTTAGCAACTTTGACTCAATCAACTATGCCTGCTATAATAGATTTTTTAAAAATAAACACTTGCCGTAGAGTTTGCTCACTCACATGAGAAACCAATCATACCTAGATATTCTTGGAATTGTTGAATACAACCTCCAATATCTTTAGAATAATATCTTCAACATCAAGTCATTTTTATGGTTCCTTGAGGGTTTAGACCAACTTTCAATCTTAACGATCATTCATAAATCTTATCTCTTCTTTCCAAAAACTAATGCCTAAAACTTTGAGATAGAACCCTTATTAATCTACTATGAATAACTTAGATTCTCATGCATATGTTTCACATGCTAAGGAACACTTTATAAACCTTCTCAATTAGATAACTCTTCATTTTGTATACTTGAGAAACCTGTAAACACTTTTTCAAGCCATTTATTGTAAACTATGACCTAAAACTTCATGCACATACTTAAAACAATTTGAATCACCTCTTTAAATGTTTACTTGCTTACCCATGTCATGGAAACTGATCCTGATACCCCATCTGGCCACTATCTCTCTTTTTGCTTTCTATGCCTTGACTTACAAGTCACATTAAGTTTTAAAGTTGATCTTCTAAGCACTGTCCAAGATCTCAGCACTTTATATATATGCCATGAAATATCCTATCATGCTTAAATACTTTCAAAAATTCTTCAGATATCTTTTCAATAACTCATGATTCCTCATTAGGCCAAACAAGATCTATAACTAATCTAGTTGTAGACTTAGTTAGAAGTACTTACCCATGTATACTTCACCTTGAAACTCTCTTGAGTGATTCAATGACTCTTATGTATGCTCAAGAAACCTTATACAATTACTCTTATTCAAAGCATCAATATATCATCATTGTGTCTCACTCAGAGCATCTTTAGAGATATTTGGAGCTAAATTAGGATCTTCATAGCGTCTTCAAAGCTGCATACATAGATGTTCAGAGCTGACCTTATAATCATTTTTGAGGCCCTCAACACCTCATGTACAAACTCAAACACCCTCTCATATGATCAAACATTGTCAAGTATTCTTCAGAGCTTTACTAAGAATCTTTGTAGCTCATTTAGAGCATCTTCAAAATTGCTTACATAGATCTTCAAAGCATAAAACTTCTTCTTCAGAGCTCATTCATTTCATCATGCTACCTATACATATCATCTCATAAGGTCTAGATAAATCTTTGAAAGTTAATTTACACTTATCATATTGATCTATACTCACTCATACTGATTCTCAATGATATCACTCAAGCTAACATTAGAACATTCTTCAAATAGAACTCTCTCATGACTGCTTTCATATAAAAATAATACTCATTATGTTGGTAAACTTGAACATGCATCTTTACAAGAACCTTTGATATAAATGAAATAACTCATCGTACTCATACCTCAAATCTTACTTGATCATGCACCTTCACAAGAAACTTTGACATCAATGACATTAGATTGATATCAATGACAACACTTATTCAAAATTCAATTATCAATAATAATGCTCAACAATCTCTCCCTTAATTAATGATAATGTTCAACAATATCCCCTTTTGTTATTGATAGAGAACACACTCAAAAAAAGATTTCAATCACTTTTGATGGCAATCATCTCTTATATTTGATTCTTGCCTTTTTACACCCTTTTTGATCTTGCCTTTTCTTTCTCCCTTTTTAATCTTTCTCCCCCTTTGACATTAATGATAAAGGTCTTCCACAATTATTCATCTCTTTCATAATGAATTTAGATTACAAGATCATTTCAATGTAGATTAGATTTTAGTTAATTATAGTCATATAAAATATCCAAATTTGTAGTTTGAGTGTGGCTTGTGACATTCTATCCATAGGTCCTTCTTGCATACTCTCATGACTCTTCTATACACCTTTTTCTCATTACCAATCATCTGTAGACTTGTGAACCTTCATTCTAGCTTAGCCAGACTCTATCTCCCAAGCCAATTCTATCCCCTAGGTCCTAAGCCTATAGGATAGGAGTACCATACCCAAACTATGATGCCAGACCCTAGGGTGTTCCATTTCTTATGCTCATATCCAATCACAATTTTAGCCCAAACGGTAAATTTCATCTGATTCTTGTCCTTCATCATGTCAGCCTAGCACCAATACATTTAACCCATGCCCAATAATTCCCTATAT
Source organism: Torreya grandis (assembly GCA_037957365.1). Lineage (NCBI taxonomy): Eukaryota > Viridiplantae > Streptophyta > Pinopsida > Cupressales > Taxaceae > Torreya > Torreya grandis. The sequence goes on along the minus strand of JARHVA010000013.1, from coordinate 8,711,633 downwards.
AAATCCCATTCAAAGTTCATTTATAAGGGAGGTGATAAATCTTACAAAGTAAGCAAGAATACAAACATACCACTAAGGAAAACTTTCCTATTCTCTCCATACAATCACCCAACACATCTTTAAACACATTCAAACTCTCACACTAGTCCCTAGCCACCTCAAACACTCTCAATTTAAAACTTTTGCATCTGAATCACACTATTTCACAAAGCACATTAAGTGGGAGAACTACATATGGATTGATCCTTCTTTAAAGTATTGGTATTTAGGTATCATTTCCACACAAAAGGTGTGGATACATGTTTAATGCATCTTACACACACTAACCCCCCTTTTTTCTCAAGTTTTTTCAAGCACAATAAAGATCTAGGGTTTCAAGATTGAATTACCTCTATAAGGAGTTATGTTGACATTCAAGACTTAAGATTTCACAAACAAGCTCACATAAGAAAAAAAAAGAACCTAGAAAAATTAGGGCTCTATGAGCAGTTTGAACAATAGTGCCAGAAGAGGACAATAGCATTGGACCCTAGGGTGTCCTATTTTTTGTGGTCCTATCCTTTCACAAAATGAAAGCTAGATTCTGATTTGTGACACTATTCTAGTCCTACATAGTTATTTTTAGACCCTATAATAATTATTTTTAACTTGTTTTAAGCTAAGTTATATTTCTCTTAATTTATTGCTATTTTTAGAAAGGTACAAAAGATAAACAAAATATACAAATCAAGACTATAATTATTGCAATATTATTTACTAATTTATTAATCTAGACCCTTAAATAAAATAAGAATAAAACTCCATTATTCCCAAAATAGTTAAATCATTTGGTGAACCTGACTTACTTTATTTGCACATAAAAACCCTAAAAACCCTAGGGAAAATTCTTTATGATTTTTTTAATATTTTTTTAATTTTTCCTAAATATTTAAAAAAAATCACATTTAATTTTTCAAAATTACCATAATAATTTTGAAAATCATTTTATTTCAAACCCTAGTTGCATATACTAGTCCATTTGTCTTCCTGAGGTATCACCTTATATTTAAATCAGATTTCACATATAAAATCAAAAATGGATTTTACTCATATCAAAACATTTTTTGTAAACAATAAGGAGTCCATACTTAGTCCTATTATGTACATGATTGATGAATTTTACTATATGTTAAGGCAAAGCTTCATTCTTTCCTTCTCATGCTTACTTTTTATAATAAGGGATGATATTAACAAATTTATTGATAAAAATGTTAATATTCATTTCCTTCAAAGCAATGTTTACTTTTTCTCAATACAATATTTCATTAATTCTTTAACATGTCATCTCTTTTTTATGTGTAATTCAATTAAGAATAAAATCATTAAATACTTAGAGGATCCACTACATATGCTAACAACCACCTGTCAAGTTTCAATGTCATATCTTATGCATAGGAAAGAATTTTCTTCTCCTCCTCTCCCTAAGAGGGTGATAGCTACTTTCCCTTTAACTAGGTCCATGTTATCACCCCTCCAAAATGTGAGGTATCCTATACTATTATTCCTAATGCATAAATTCAACATATATCTTCTTCAAACCCTCTTCAATATATGTTCTTACATATTCAATCGAAAACAACTAGGGTTTACACTTGTGAGAACTAAGGGATCAAATCACTAGTATGAGAAAGTTAATTTTAGATTTACAAACACAGAATCAGATATTACATGAAAAGATCACAACATTAAAAAATTATATTTTACTACAAAATCCTCGAAGATACCCTAGTGTCAATCATGTATATGCACCTTCACCTAGTCAATTGGTTGTAAGCAATGTTACATATAAAAACAAGAAATCACAACAAAGTAACTCTACAACTAGTGATTCAAAAAAAATTCAATGATCAAATAGGAGTTCAAGTGAGGTACTAACATAAATGATTAAATCTAAGTTGATCAAACTACCTCCTCTACATCTAGTGAGAAGATCCATATATTATTATGTATATCATAGAATGCATGGGCATCACACAAATTCATGTTTGGTATTGAAAAAACATATAAAATAAATAATTTCTAATGAGGACCCTATACAAGGTAAATCATTCAAATAATCTATAGTGATATAGGAACACATTCGCAAAGGGTCAAATTTAGAAACAATACAAAAGTGGTTACCAAAGTATAATTCAGAACAACAAATAGTTTAAAAATTAAAATCAAAGCAAGATATAGTACCACAAGCACAGGTAAATCATGGAAAATTTGCAAATCTACCTCTATAAAATAAGGCTCAAATTCCAAAGCATTATGGTTTTGGTAAAAAATATCTACAATAATTTGATTATCAAGGTCAAGGGTTGGACAAGCATGTTCAAGGCATCACTACTATTCTAGTAGTTGATAATGTTTGTCACCAAGGTTTGGTATTTATTGAACATCCTAAGGCAAATCATTCACAGACATAATTTTTTTAAGGAAAAGATCCATATATATCAAAATTCAACAATATCATTCCATTTGTTTAAGATAAAGATAATAATGATGAGTGGAATGATATAGGTTATTATGATTTCAAAGATACTGATAATGCATATGAATATTTATAGTCGTATTTGTAGCCATTCCCTCGTGCTTCATAATCATGCACGATTCCTTTGTTTGATACATGACACCATGATAGGGAGTCTCTCATGAGACTCATTGGTTATTATTATTTCTTCCCAGTCATTCTTGTACATAACTTCTTTTCAATTTCTTGTACATAGTCTTCTTATGATTGATTGTACATAGCATCTTTTTAATTTCTTGTACATAGTCTCCTTATGATTTATTCTACATATCTTATTTCAAAATAATAAAAAACATTATAATACATCAAAATACATGAACATTCAAATAATACAAAATTTCAAAATATAAAAACATTCAAATAATTCAAAACACCAAAAACATTTAAATTGTATGCATTATCCATGCTTTACATTTCTACTACCATACTAGACTTAAATTTTATTATTTTATGCTATTGTTTGTTGATTTATCTACATTACCATGATTCATTTGATCTTCTTTGATTGTGTGTAGTGACACCCAGATCCTTGATTGCTTCACTCTACCCATTAAGGGGGCATCTTAATTATACATTAGAGACATACATTGATATATCTACCCAGTGGGGGCATATTTTACATGTATTACACCATCTAGGTTATGTCATTATTAAACCACACACTCTAATTATCATGTTGATATATTTTACTTACTATCTTACATAGATAACTCTATTGACATTCACTAGTATATAACACTTATGTATTTCTTAGCATATACCTAGCCTTGTACTCCATGTCTTACATACTTTCACTTCTTCCTTTGATTAGTTAGATGTGATAGTATTTATAACATTTACATGCTTCCCTTCCTTTCTTGGTGTAGCTAGATGTGATTGCATTTCTCAGTTCCTATTTATCTCTTGTGTATGCCTTAGGATATTTTCTAATGTCCTTTGCTTCCATTCTTATGTGTGCCTTACGACATTTTCCAATGTATTTTACTTATAATCTTCTATGTGTTTGTATCCCTCATGCCATCCTTGCTTGTTTCAATTGCATGTGTATGTGGGCATTTGAACATGCCTTTTATGCTTGTTTTCTAGTTTGAGTGATATGTGCCTATGTCCCTTGTTTGTTTGAACCTTTTTCCACTCTTGTATGGTTCTTGATTCTTGCCTTGTGTGCTTTTTACTTGGTTACTTCTCACTATTTATAATGCCATGATCTACATCATGCATTTTCTTACTTTTTTGGATGTTATGATGAACATCATGCTCCATCCCTCCTTAAAAACTAACAACTAACAACTAACATTTCTAATTTCAATTTAGTATACTACACATGTTATTACATTTTTACATCTATCTAGGGATACTCCTATTGATCTAACAATCTCAAATATAAACTATGCTATATCTTGAGACATATTTTTAATTAAAATTTCTATATCATGTATTTTGTAGCATAACACACTTACAGGGCTCTTTATTCTGAGGGAAGTCATTGCAGGTCTTAATTCCTACCCTCAAAGAGGGGGAAATAAATAGGAGTTTTTCACAGAGATCAAATCCCTATACTAATCAAAAATTAATTTTTTAACACACTCATAATAGCAACCAAAACCCAAACGAAGTAGAACAAACTAAGAAAATAGTGACAATTATATAATAGTGATTAGAATAAAAAAAGGACAAGAGAGCTAGACCTAGACAATAGCACTAGACACCAAGGTGTCCTATTTTTGATGCTCCTATCCAAATAGTAAAAAACCTCAATTTTCTAGAAATAGATAGCAAAGTAAGTTAAATTATAGTTTTGTCACCTACCATTCAGATTATATTTAGTAGTTGCAATATAGTTTTCCTTAGAGAATCCATATATAAGGGGTATTATGCATGGCATGATGGATCTCATGTATAGTTTCATTTAGGGTAATTGGTATAATTTATAGATAAGGAATCCATGTTATAGACACTAGTGATTGGGGGAAACGTGCATGACACATTTAACTTCTTTTCTATTTGAGTTTAGTATATTACCCAGGTATTCTTAGTAGTTATGTTCCTTATTCCATCTGTAGGTGGTTGACATCATTCTTGAGTGGTTTCCACATAAGCCTAGTTCCTAATTTTAGAATGGCTTTCATATAAGCTTAATCTTCACCTTTTAGAATGGCCAAGATTGGCCTAGTTTCTAGTACACATTCAATTATCCACACCACATTATCAAAATTTAAAGCATTCATGAGCTTCAAGAACCATCTCATATGACACACATTCATACCAATATCAGTTCATAGCTTTAATTAGTGGGCAATGATAGATCTAAAGGTTTAGCTAGCCTTTGTATTCAGGCACCTACTCAAATAGATTGGATACACATTCCAAACATTGATTAACACACACATAATCACATAGCTTCACTTAGTGAGCAATGATGGAGCCAAAGGGCTAGCCTTTGCATTCTTAAATCACTCTTAGGGAATTGAGCACTCAGCTCCATTCATGATATTACTTTTGGTTCAACACATAACCAACATTATCTAACATCACTTAGTATCACTCAACAACACAATAGGTTTTATATTGGTCCACGTACCTGGTGAGGTGTATTTTTTCCTTTCTCTTCCTCTCTCTTACCCAGTTTTTATATGTTCTTATTTTATACATAACATGTCTATTAAGAACTAATATACTCTTTGTTTTCTCTTATAGATTTACACTTCATGATGTTCTCTCTCTACGTACACTTCAACATCACATAACTTCATGACTTCACCCTTGTAGGTAAGTTCAAGTATGCTTTCTATTTTTATTTTATCTTAGTATTTCACTTTGTTGCATCATTAGAATAATGGGGGGAAATGTAGTCATATAAAATTTTCAAATTCTTAGTTTGAGTATGGCTTGTGACACCCTATCCATAGGTCTTTTTTGCAAGCTCTTATGACCCTTTTAAATAGATTTTTCTCATTATTGGTCATCTATAGACTTTTGAACCTTCATTCTAACTTAGCCAAACTCTATTTCTGAGGTAATTCTATCTCCCTAGGTCTCGATCCTGTAGGATAGGAATGTCATACCCAGACTATAGTGCCAGACCCTAGGGTGCCTCATTTTTTTTGCTCTTATCTAATCACAATTTGAGCCCAAATAATCAATTTCATCTGATTCCTATACTTCATCATATCAACCTAGTTCAAATACATTTAACCCATGACCAATAGTTCCCTATAAAAAGTCCATTTACAAAGGAGGTTACAAATCTTACAAAGCAAATAAGAATACAAACAAACCACTAAGGCAAAATTTCCTATTCTCTGCATATAGTCACCCAACATAGCTAAAAACACACTCAAACTCTCACACCAGTCCTTAGCCACCTCAAGCACTCTAAATTTGACATTTGTGCATCTACATCACACCATTGGACAAAGAAAATTAAGTGGAAGAACTACATATGTCTTGATCCATCTTCATAGTATTGGTATGTAGGCATCATTCCCACACAAGGAGTATGGATACATGTTCAGTGCATCTTACACACACTAACCCCCCCACCCACCTTTCTCAAGTTTTATCAAGCATAATAAAGGTATAAGGTTTTAATATTTAATAAACTCTATAAGGAGTTCTATCAACATTCACAACTCAAGATTTCCCAAGCAAGCTCACACATGAATAGCAGAAAGAACCCAAAAAATTTATGTCTCTATGATCTGTTTGGACAATAACATTGAAAGAAGACAACAATGGTAGACCCTAGGGTGTCCTATTTTTAGAGGTCTTATCCTTTCACAAAACAAAAGCCAGATTTTGATTTGCTACACTGTCTCAATCCTACATAGTGAGTTTCAAACCCTATAATAATTGTTTCCACCTATTTTAAGATAATTTATATTTTTCTTAATTTATTGTTATTTTTAGAAAGTTACAAAAGACAAAAAAATATAAAAATCAAGATTGTAATTATTACAATATTATTTACTGATTTATTAATCCATACCCTTAACTAAAATATGAATAAAACTCCATTATTTCTAAAATAGTTAAATCATTAATCAACTTGAATAGCTCCCCTTAAATCAAGTATCCACCATGCTTATGTTAATAGTAGTTACCTATAACTACTAAAATCATACTTTCTCCCTTTGAGCTAATACTATCTTTCAGTGGCACTAGATGGCACATAGTCTTTAGAAACTATGGTAATCACCTATGAACACCATTATCATAAACTTCTCTCAATCAGGTTACTCTCCCTGTTGATCCATCAAAAACTCAACAAATAGAGTCTATGAAGCATCTCCAACATAATCTCTCCTTAATTCCATGCATATCAAAAGGTAATCATTTTCTTGAAAAAGAACTCAAAGTTACCAAGTTCCCCCTTAGATCAAACATATCTTCTTTAAAATAACTAGAGACTTGGATCACTTATCTTCCTTGATATGACATAAAAAGATCAAACTCTTGACCATACATAAATTTATCCCATACTTGATAACAACTATAGAATTAAGGACTCCCCCTTTGTCTTCATAGATCAAGCTCAATTATCAAATAAATAGATATCAAAATATTACCTTTTATATAACAATTGTCTACACTTTTGATTTTACATGTTTGATAATAGCCTTAGTTCTCTCACCATGCTACCTACTATACTTCAAACCACATAGATACCAACATAGGAATGGATAATATCCATCTTCAACTCCTTGATTACAACATATACAACCTAGAATCTTATCAAAAAGAAGTTTTCTTTGACTACAACATTATGCTTCTACTAATATAAGAATGTCTCCATGAATATTTAATGGAGCCACCCTTTTTCATAGGGTACTAAAACAACATGAACTCAAGATATTCCTAGATCTCCACACTCTCACAAGACTAAACATTCTTCAACTTATTTCTAGGCTTGATTGGCACTATAGGCTTGATCTCATGATCAACCATTTGATCATCAATGTGAGATGACAAAAAAAATTCCTTACTTGATTTCTTACTTGAAACATGCTCTATCTTAACTAACAATCCACTTGATCTTATAGACTGATCATGACTTATCTTTACTACTTTTGGTTTCCATACATTTATTTTCCTTCTTTCTTGTAATCTAGGAGATTCAAACTTCTTATTTTAACTTAATGACCTTCTTAATCTATTAGGATAGAATCTTGTAATGTGTCCTATATTATGATATTTATAACAAATCACCTTATATATCATTTGATTGACATGAATTATGACTCCCATAATTCCATGAATACTTATTCTTAAAGGGTATTCTACATTATCTTGCTCTATGACCAAATTGACTACATACAAAACAATAACCATTGAAATAATTAGCATACCTTATAGCATTGGGATATCTGATAGATCTTTTCATGTTGACCTTGTTATCTTCAACAATCTTCTTCTTGACTTGAGGTGCCTCCTTTTTTATTATTTTAACCAAAACTTGTCTTATCCCTTGTACACTTTTGACTACTCAAGATATCCTCTAGAGCCTCAATACACTTTTCAAATTTCACAAAGCTATTCACCTTTCTAGATGCTTGATCCAACTCAAATTTTAGATATTTTATTTCAATTTCATACCTGATGCACTCTTCTTGTTTAGTCTTTAGGATTTTTATCACAATATCCATCTAGGTTTATACTTGTTGAATGATCTCGTCATACTCCTTGGAAGTGTTGCTCAGCCTTTACTCAAACAATCCAATATGATCCTTATAATCCTTGATTAATGAATTTAGTTTTTTAATCTTTCTTCCTTGAAACTTTAACTCCTCTTGGGTACTCATGAGCTCAACTCCAAGATCCACCTTAACTTCTCCTTCTTCACTATCATAGTATATTTCTTCATCTAATTTTACATCAACCATAAGGTCTTTCCCATTTGAACAACCCTCATTTTCTAATTCTATGCCTATGAACACCATTTCACTATTATCATGTTCAAATTCATTACTACCATCATCACTTTTATTAGATGAGCTACTTCTTTGGCATAAAAACTCTTCTTATTTTTGAATGATCCTTTCCTTACTTCATTCTTCTTGAAATCTTTGTTATTATTTTTAAACTTATAGACTTTTTTGTCATCTCCATGGTTTTCATCATGTTCTTCATTATGTTCAGATGTGTCCTTGTTTGGAAACTTGGTTGCAAAGTGACCAATCTTGCCATAATTGAAATATTTGAATGGTAACTTATCCTTGTACATACTTGAGATAAACCTTAAATTTATAGAAAAAATAGATATGAATTCATCATCTATATCTGAACATACCTCATCTTTGAATTTCTTGGCCTTTGACTTCTTTTCAACTTTGAAATTTGATTCATTCTTACGAGGTCTTCCTTCATTTGTTCTCATCTCATAAGCAGTTAAGATGCCATGAAGTCCATCCATCTCTAGCTTGTCCAAATATTGTATCTCTTCTACTATAGACACCTTAGAATCAAACTTAGGAGTTAGTGATCTCAACAAATGTTGGACAATAGTATACTCTTTAACTTCTTCTCCCAATCATCTAATGATATTGATAACTTCACCAACCCTCAATAGGTAAGATGCAATTATTTAATTTTCAAGATTTCAAACTATCTTCTGTGAGTCTGCAACTTGGCCAAATTAACCTTGGTGTCTCTTTCATAGATGGTCTCAAATTTGTCCCATATATATTGGTTGATACATAATGCATTACCTTTACAAGCTCTGTATTTGATAGGCCACACATAATGACATTCTTTGCCTTAGAGTTATTTTCACTAGCCTTATTACCTATTACATTTGTTGGTGGAATTGGAGGTACAATATAACCATCCACAACTAACTTTCAAATATCATGTCCTTGTGACATCATATATATTTTCATTATAACATTCTAAAAGGCATAGTTAGATATATTAAATAATGGAGCCTTACTGGTAGAGAAACCACCTTGAGCTTGCTAGTTAGTCATCCTTGTATCTTAGGATCTCCTTTAAGTTTTTATACCTACTTCAAAGGACTAGGATCTGATACTAATTATTAGAATCACAATGATTGAGAGTGGGGTGAATCAGTCTTAAATTTTTTTTGTTTAATTTTTCTTAATCATATATAAACCATTTTAACAAGCATGTACATCTTAGTGAGCATAATCATAAAATCATAGGAGCATGAAATACATGAACATAACATATACATGGGAAACTCTTAAATGTAATTATTGACCAAGTTTGAATTTTAAGTCAAATTGGGGCACCCCTAGTAAAAAAATTGATTTTTAGTCCTATAAGGGGGTATAATGTATTGTCATGAGATGTTTTATATGTCATTTGATACCTATTAATGTTTTTTATTAGAACAATAGGAAAAGGGGCCTTAGGCCCAATACAAAGTATCCCCTAGGGATAAAAATAAAAAGGCCAACTATAGGCCAAAAATAGTGCATCAACATTAGTTGAATAGCAGAGCCAAAAAAGCTAAGCTATAAACTATACAATAATAGGACTTGATTAGGTAGGTCTAACACCTTTGGCCTAAATATAGGTCTAAGAAACATGTTTAGGAAGACCACACTTCCTATTTTGGACAATATTCCAATAGGCATCTAGATCTCCAATCATAGAGGAAGGAGATGAAAGAGGTGAAAAACTCACCAAATATTTTGAAGGGTGCAGAGCTTGTGAAACGGGCACAATAGCATCAACCCCAGTAGCATGCTATGTACCTATAACAATAGTTATAGACTTAGCATCAATAATAACTAAGATCCCTGAGGATGTCCCATCAATATTATGGGAGATAGTAGGGTGTGTCCTTTTTACAGTAGGGGAGATCCTAAAATTAGTCCCAACAATAATAGTAGTAGAGGAGGTCCAAACAATAGTCTCAGGATTGACAACAGCAAAAAGAGAGGTCCCTGTAGAAAACCTAGTAGTAGAAGAGACACACAATGGAGGAAGATAATCCTTCCCATCATTAGAAGAGGGCTCTAAGACATCTAAGCTTGAGCCATAGGCATCCACATCTACCATAAAGTGTTCTTATAGAGCATCTTTCCACCAAGATGAGGATCAATCAACCTTTGAGTGAGATAATTCAAATGCTAAATAACTCATATTAAAATACCTCTGACAATGAAATGGGATACATTCATAATCCAAGGGTTGGCACCAAGAATGATTACCAACTTGTAAAACAACCTCTACTAAGAGAGGCATAAATAAATACAAGTCCCCTAAGATACGAGCATAAGTGGTGTGAGATAAATGAGTAGTGGAAGGATCTACCATGATAAAATGTCCCACCAAGTTGCCAATGCTTTTATAGAAATATTCACACCAAAAATGTAGAGATATATTTGGTAGATGAATCCAAACTGGTAACCTATTGAAAGATTCTATGAGAGGGTTAAAGGTAGAGACCCAAAACTTTAGCAATAGAGCATGTTATCCCTAGAACCAAGATTGACCATAAAAAATAGATTTTTGATCCAATAAGGAATAAAAAATAACAATAAATCATCCTTTGGCACAAGGGTAAATTTATATTTTTGCTTTTATAAAGGGATGCCATTACTCAAGGATCCAAGTGTTTAGATCTTGGAAATGTGTCTAAAATCTATCAAATCTACAAATCAGACCCTTATGAGAAAAATATTCCTCATTTTTTAACACTTCATCCCCTAAAATCACAATAGGAAGGGGTAGTGCTAAAAATTTCAACTTACCCCTAGACTTCTTCAAAGGGGATGGGGCTCCAGCATGCACCAAATTAGAAAAATAGACTAAAATAGTAGGGAAAGAGCCTAAAATTATACCAATAATGTTTTCCCTAGACCTAGGCATCATAATAGCAACAACCACTAGCTCGAGTGGTGCACCAGTAGTAGCATCAAATAACACACTTGAAATAGCTAAAGGCCCTAGCTCAAATGGTGCACCAACAATAGCAATAACAACCCCTAGCTAAAGTGATGCACTAATAACATCATCAGACAACACACTAAAAACAATATAAGACCCTAGCTTGAGTGGTGCACTAATAATAGCGCTAGAAAGTGCACCAAAAGCCATAAAAGACCTTGCA
>JARHVA010000013.1:2835000-2865000 GCA_037957365.1 Torreya grandis | reverse complement strand
GTACTTGTGATTATTATTTACGTGATAAATAATGTAGAAAAGATTCATTCATACGTTTGACAGACTAAATGTATGCATAAAGATTATTCTTGTATTGTAGCATGTTATATACCTACTAGTTGAAATAATCTATATGAATCAGTTGGTTATATAAATATTAACCAAATATTAGATTTTTGGTACTAACTAAGTAGTGAGATGTAATTAAATAGCTTACTTAGTATCACCAATTCTAGATGAAGGTAATCTGATCAAGTGGTGTGTATGAATTTGATTGAACCTAGAGATCAATAACTATATAAAATTTTTGGCCAAAGTAATGTTTAGTTAGACATTTTCATTTCATATGTATGATTTACATGTTTGGAAAGTATCATGTTAGAACATATTTTCTTTATGGTCCACATCATGTATTATAAATCTTACAACACATAGGTACGATCTTGTCTCTCTGGATTCCATACCTTCACTATCTACCCATCTATGAAGGGAGGGTTATTCCCTATTTCAAGGATTTTTATGGGGGATCGATGGCCCGTGGTTGGTGTGGAAAATCATTCAGATGATTCTCTCTTCCCCATAATAGTACTTATTGGAGACTACACTTTCTATTATAAAAGATACTAGAGTTTACAAGATTCATGCTCTATAGAGCCTTGTAATTATTATTACATTTATTATCAAGACATAATGTTAGTTGAAAATGTATTTAATTATTTATAATACATTGATATCAGTGGCTATATTTTTATACTAACCATGGTTGGATTATATGTGATACTTTATTATACAATTATGTTTGGTTATGTGTGATGTTAATGATTAGTAACTGTTAAATGTTACATGTTTACATTATGTTTATCATAATTAGTGAGTAGTCTAAGATCATTAATTAGATTTTTGGGGTGTAATATAATGAAATAATATATGGAATATAATTTTAAATTTTTTTATTACATTATTCTAGTAAATCCCAATGGGGATGTTACATTGTGGTATTAGAGCTATGGCTTGAACTCTAATAATTAATGAGTCCACTAATGTTTTCATACTATTATATTATCATTTATAAGAATGGTGTGAGAAAGATCATCTAGAGAGGATATTTCAAATGTCAATGACAATAACCCTCTATTTGATCCTAACCAATTTACCACTAAGAAAACAACAAAGTTAGATCAAATTCTTGAAGCCATGAATGAGACTAGGGATAAAGTTTTAGCCTTGAAACAAGAAATTCATGGACACAAGGAAGAATCCTATCAAGATGTGCCTAAAGAGTATCATTCTAAGTAGGAAATCCATCAAGAGTAGAGACACGAAGAAGTGCCTCAATACATGAGAGCACGTGTATCTACAGAATTAGCAAGGGATATAAAAAATGTGAATCCACCTAAATTTGATGGAACTATTATGGGAGATGACTCTAAAGTGTGGTTGATTGAGATGGAGAAGTATTTTGAGATTATAAACTACTTCAAGGTCACTAAAGCCATTTGGAGAGCATACTAGATGGTTGGAAAAACACCTACATGGTGGGACAACAAGAAGTTAGAAATGAATCTTAATCTGACCACCACTACTTTGGAGTAGTTTGTGATGCTTTTCTAATCATGGTGGCTTCCATAGTTATATTTTGACCAAAAGCTTATAGATTATTAGAATCTAAATCAAGGAGACTTGTCGATGAATGAGGACTAGGAATAGTTCACTAAGATTCTAAAATATGTACCTTAGTATCAATTAGATGAAAGGTTCAAAATTAGAAAGTTCATCACGAGATTCAAACCCCAATTTGGTAGAGAGGTGGGCATTCATGGACCATCTACCATGGACTAAGTCTTCAAAAAGGTATTCAAATAGGAACAAAAGTTGAAATTTATTTCTTAGGTCAGAGATAAGTTTAAGGAAAAGTTTGGAGGTTTCAAGCCAGCATTCAAAAAGAAGAATTTGAAGCAGAGGAGTGGAGACTCTAAGAGTCAATTCAAGAGTCAGAATACCAAATTTAATAGTGGTTGATGTAACAAGAAACTGGGAAATGGTTCTAAAGGTGGTTTCAAGGGAAACCAATAGGCTGATAGGAAGGGACCACCTATAGGTTACTTCCTCTATGGAGGTGACCATATTACACATGAATGTACCCAAGATAAGTTAAGGAATAAAGTTATTTTTCCTCAGTAAATAATTTTTTAGTAACATATTCATGAAATAGTGGATAATTAGCAAGCCAAATTCCAAGATTCACCCATAAAACTATCAAGTATTTTATTTAAACATCTAGTTTCTATTTTGATAGATATAGGGGCTATAGAATGTTTTATAGCTCCTGTAATTTTAAATAAGTTATCTAGAAAATTTGGAGTAATAGAAAATTCATAGTCAGTACAATATGGGAATGATTCTAAAGTCAAAGTGAATAAGTGCTTAGTTGAAGCAAATAATTCATAATAATAGTGGATCTCTATGCATCACCACTAGGGTCATATGATGTGATCCTAGGAGTAAGCTAGCTTGTGAAGCATAAATCTAAGCTTGAATTCTATCTAAAGAAGGTTTAGTGTCTAGATGATTTTGTAAATTAGACACAAATTCAAGGCATGAAAAGGAAGTTAAGGCTTAGATATATTTCTACAATGCAACTTAGGAAGGCCCAAATAAAAGGATGCCAAGCATTTATCATCAAGATAAATGAAATAGAGGAAACTAAGGAACCATCAATTGAAGATTATCCTTTTCTTAGGAATTTTCATGGTGTGTCTATAGAGGAATTATTAGGATTGCCTCATAAATGGGAGTTTGATTTCTCTATTGATATCATACTAGGATCAGAACCTCAAACTAAGGCACCATATAGAATGACAACCATTAAATTAGATGAATTGAAGGATCAAATCCAAGAGATATTATCCAAAGGGTTGATTAGATCAAGTGTGTCACCATGGGGTGCACTAGTTGTCTTCATAAACAAGAAAGATGATACTCTTTAACTTTTCATTGATTATAGAATAGTGAATAAGGAAACTATCAAACATAGGTATCTCCTATCTTGAATAGATTATCTTTTCGATCATATGCAAGTAGTAATGGTCTTTTATAAGATTGATCTTAGAGATGGATATCATAAGTTAAGGATAAAATCTATGAGGATATTGCCATTTAAAACTCTATATGGGCATAATAAGTTTATAGTGTTACCATTTGGGTTGATGAATGTACCTGTAACATTCATGAATCTCATGAATAATGTGTTTCGAGATTATATAGTTGAGACTTAAGTACATTTTCACCCAACCAAATTTGAATGCTTGTCAGAGATGTTGGATAGAGTTTTTGTCTGACTATGAATTTGATATAAATTACATCAAAGGTAAGGAAAATAGAGTAGATGACACCTTAAGTTGTATAAAGTACATAACAACTGTGGCTACTATTAGGAGTAATTTTAAAGATTAAGTGATTGAATTCTCACCAAGAGATGAATTCTATGATTAGGTCAAGAAATCATTATTTAATAATGCTCAAAATATTAGGTATAAAGAATATAAAATAGAGAATTATGGTGTTATACAATATAACATAAGGATGTATGTGTCATATCAGGAGAATTTGAGGAGCATAGTGTTAAAAAAACTACACAATTCTCCATATTTAGGATATCCAAGAGTAACCAAGCTCATAACAGAGCTTATACCACTCTATTTATAGAAGGGAATCAAGAAAGATGTAGTAGACTTTGTGTCACATTGTCTGGAATGTTAATGAGTGAAATCTAAACATGTCCATCAAGTTGGGTTGTTGTATCCACATGACATACCAGAATTGAAATGGAAGGTGATCAGTATAGACTTTGTCCAAGGTTTACCATTGTCACGAAACATACATGACATGATCTTGGTTGTAGTTTACAAAATAACTAAGGTGACACATTTTATACCAAATACTTTTATAGATCATGAACCTACTCTTGTGAATAGATTCATAAAGGAAGTGTATCGATTGCATGGATTTCCAGAAAAGATCATTTTAGATCATGATCTAAGGATGACTTCTATATTTTAGTTAACTCTAAATTTAGATTTGGGTACGTAATTAAACTTTAGTACTACATATCATCCATATATTTATGGTCAAATTGAATAAGTTAATTAGGTCTTAGAGGATATTATTCACATGTATTACATGGATCAATAATACAAGTGGAAAGAATACCTTTCATTGGTTGAATTTGAATATAATAACTCTTAACAATATGATTTAAAGATGGCACCATTTGAAGAATTATATAGAATAAGGTGTAAGACACCAATAAATTGGGATAGGTGGGAAGATAGGGTAGTTTTTGGACCTAAGATACTTTTAAAAATGGAAGAGCAAGTCAGATCAATCAAGCAAAGATTGGATGAGGCCAATGATAGGCAAAAGAGCTAGGCTTAAAAGATAAAATATGGTTATGGATCTCATGAACACATATATCTTCATATATGACCTAAACCAATCACATTACACTTGTATTAACCCCTTTAACCTCTCAACCACACTCCATCATCCCCTTGCACTCTTTAAGCTCAATAACGACCCCATCTCTTTGTAGCCCTTTTTTTTACAATCTCCCTTTATTTGAAAACTCTAAAAAGTCACCTCAATATCTAATCCCATATTAGGTCACCCTATATCTATTTATAACCTCCCATGAAGTTGTAAATTACAACTCTCTATTTAGGCATTACTTCATTTGTAAGCTTCTTTACAATTAGGCCTTTTAGCCTTCCATACAATAGCCCAGTCATCAAAACTGTACTATACCATACAATACAAAACTAAAACCTATTTAACCCTTTTAGACATGTAAAAAATTTCATGATTACATATTTTCAAGATTTTACACTAGTTGGAATTCAAGTTACAAGGTTTTTTGTTTGGAAACCCTAGTTAGTCCAAAGTACAGGCCTGTATTGGTCAATAGAGGTCAAAATTCATTATATTTAGTTTGGGAGTGTTTAAAATCAATATAATATGTTTCCAAAGTCTATCCTGATAAGGTTCACCTTTCCCAATGAATAATAATCTTTGATTAAACATATTATGCTTAAAACATCACCAAATTCATAATTATATGAGTCCTTTGTAGGACTGTGTAACACCTTATAGGTTTGTTTAAACTCAAAGAGGTTCTAAACTTTAGAAGGGATATTATTAAGGTCCATCCACCTTAATTCATACCTTGAATCCATAAACTCTATGACCATTCATTCATTCCAATATATACACTCTGTCATTACATATTAACTATGTGAGAATAGGGGTTTTCTAACTTTGTAATAGATTTCATTATTTATGGTGGATTATGCATCAAAATTTATTAATAAACTTTCATTAAAACCTACTAATATACCTCCCCATAAAATTTAGTCTATATACATACCATTATCTCAGTCCAATACCATAACATATACTTTAATAAACCTTAACTCACCATCTTACTTGACTATTATAGTCATAGCAAGGTTTCTCCTCTCCACAAGCTTTTATTAAGGTTATTTATTTTTAGAGAATACATAAACTTAGTTTTAAAACTAAACATGATTTTATTCTTCCCTATAGGTGATTG
This sequence comes from Torreya grandis, assembly GCA_037957365.1. NCBI lineage: Eukaryota > Viridiplantae > Streptophyta > Pinopsida > Cupressales > Taxaceae > Torreya > Torreya grandis. Next base: position 2,859,392 of record JARHVA010000013.1, on the reverse strand, counting down.
TGAATTGTTCCTTCTTATGCCAAACTTCACCAACTTTTTTAAGTCCTTTTTTTCCTTGACTGTAACCTATAGTCTACCATTCAAACCTACAACTACACCTACAAGGGTCTGTATATATCCTTAAAGGCTCTTTAAATGCAATATATGATTTATAAAAAGCCATGTGCTTATCAAAATAGATTAAACTAAAACAAAAACAACATTTCTTTATTCATGTGAATCATCAAACATTACATATGTAGTCCATGAGTGGATTCTACCAACTTCTTGAGGAGTTACATTATTCCTATCTATATTTCCTCTCCTTATTGGAGATATCTTCCTATCTCCCTACTCTCACACATGCCAAAAATAACTTACAAATTCTTTCTCATCCAACTTCTACATTGGTTTGGGTGGTTACCAAAACAAGACTCTTTTACATTGGCTAACTCAACTTGAGAATGATAGTTATATTAATTAACATAACTCTTAAATTTCACCACCTTAATGAATTTGACATATAGTGTCATATATTATGACATTTCATGATCATTTAATGAATAAACTAACCTCCCCTCTCATCATTGAAGTCCTATGAACCCTTTATGCTTGGGTTTCACAATTTGAAATTCAAATTACAATTTGGAGGGAAAACTCCACATACTCAGAAACACACCCTTGATGACTCATTATGACTCTTAAGACAACAAATGGACCTTAGAGGATCCTTCACACACACTTATACTCCAAATTAGACCAAGTATAACTCTTAACTAGGACATATCACTTCAAAACCTATAGATAGTGTTTTGCTTACTAGATGTTCCTGCATCATACTCTCTAGGAGAGAGAAAATCGAGTGCCACCTTCTTTCTTGCCTTCCAATTCATTCTTTGAGGACATTCGATGCTCACCTTACTACTCCTCTTTTCTTTCTCCTTTTTTTAACATCTTGATTCCTCACTAAGCAAACTATTTGACTATCCATAGATATTTATCGTTGACACATTTAAATTTGATTATTTTTTACTAACCTCTAAGATATATATTTTTATGGGGCAGTAAGATATAGATTAGGTTACATTTTTGCATTATTGTGAGTTAATTGTAGTGTGTGTTTACATTACGAACATGTGGATGTGTTATTTTAGCTATATTTTATGATGAATGTATATAATGATTGTTATGGTTTAACTACCTACTTTGTTGTGAGGTTGACACAAGAGAACCCATCCTTTGGAGTGTGATGGAGGGAGACCATAATAAAAGAGAGTGATGTAGATTAAGATATTGAAGGATGATAGAGAAACTAATCAGTACCCTACACACATCATAGATATCTAGTAATGCTAGATGCATAATAAGTGGATAGCATATTATGTTTTGATGTTATTTACATTAAATAGTCATTTTAACCATGATTTACTAGCATAGATATTGGTTTTGTGAAATTTTTCTTACATGACTTATTTGTTTGTCCACTAATGTTTTGAGATTTTCAAGATTTATGCATGTGACCGTTTAATGTTTTAGAGATGAGCTTAGCATAATTTGACTTAATTAATATTTATTGATTTATTTTTCATTAATCCATGATGGCATTTAGAGATGCTAATTTTATTAGTAAATATACTAATTTTTATAATTGGTGATGGCATTTGAAAAATTAGGAGGAAATAAAAATAAGAAAATCAAGCTTTATAAAAAGAATATTAAAAAGATATTTTTTAAAAAAAGGGCATCTTAAGAATTAAATTGAGAAAATACATTTAATAATGGGAATAAAGCTATTATGTCATAGAAAGGAAAAGTGAAAAACTTATTTTATAAAAATAAATAAAATCATTAATAAAAATAATTAAAAAAAACAAAAAAACAAAAAAACTAAAGCTATGCCCCTTTTAATCTCAATGGAGATTATGAAAGGCAGGCATCATGAGGGGGGAAAAAGATAAGAAGAAAGGTGCAATAGGTGAAGGGAAGATCTTTTGGAAAGATAAGGATTTTCTAGAGAAGGGATGGCATATGAGTTTGGAGTTGCGGGAAAGGTTGAGTTGGAAAAGGTGATAAAGGGCATAACATAACCAAAAGGAGAAGGAAGGAAGCACAACAAAAGATTTCAATGCTAATTTCTAGGTAGGCAACTATCTTCCATTTTAACATAGGACCATGTAAAACATTCTTTATATTACATATGATATAAAAATGTTATGGATATAAAATTAGTCATAGTAAGAGATTCTAGGTAGCTTCATGGATTAGCGGTATTAATTATACATGAGTCTATTCATTTTATATATATCAAAAATTTACCAAAATGCAAGCCATAAGAAAGAGTCACCCTATGACTTAATCTTAATCTACACTATTGCACTGTACCTCTACAGAGAGAAGGTTTCTATAGATTAAAAAAATTATGTCTTAAATGAATATTTATTAATCTACCTATGGGTCGTTGAAGTGTTTCTACCCATTGCATCATTGTGCATGAAAATTTATGCCACAATAGTATCACAATAAATTGCTATTTATTTATTAATACAACATGTGATTTATTTATTTAGGCCATTGCTAGAAATAATCCCACTATCTTATTTAGATAATCCTATCAATATTTGACTAGCATAATTAAAACTAGCTGAAAGGCATCTCACTAAATTATTAAATCCACTTTGTTACATGAAGCATCTCACTAGTTAAGATAGAACCCATATTATAAAATGCAATGACTGAGATAAGTTTTGATATATATATATATATATACACACACACACACACACATATATATAGATATATATATATATATACATACATACATATATATACATATATATACATACATATATATACATATATATGTGTATATATATATCTACATATATGTGTGTGTATATACATACATACATACATACATATATATATATATATATATATATATATATACATACATATACATATATATATATATATATATATATATATATATATATATATATATATATATAAATATAAATAATACTACTACTACTAATAATAATAATGATAATACATATATATATATATATATATATATATATATATATATATATATATATATATATATATATATATATAATGTAATGATTTTTGAGATTTAATGAGGATAAGTGAATGCAGTGATTTACCTTCTAAATGTAGTGACTCAATAAAAAGGTATAGCAACTCTCCAATTAATACTTGAATTCCTACTAAAATAATAATAATATAATGTAGTTAATAGAAAAGAAAAATTTCAGTTGGTTTTTTTAGAGGAATATATAACTCCATAAAGGCCTTATCAATTTCTAGATAAAGGTGAGATCTGGACTCAAAATATCTATCAATTTTTGGATAATGGCGAGGGTTGGTTTGTTGGGTGCATTGATTTTTTTGTGGAGTTTTGGGTGTTGTTCATAGCTTTGTTATTTTGAATTTGCATCATAAATTCAACCACAAATTGAAGTTAAGTGATTGGATTAAGATTTTAAGGAGTATGATTCGAGGTGCCATGCTATAATTCTATCAAGTATCAACATTCTAATTAGTGGACTTACAGGCAACACAAGTATCTAACTAATAATTAAACTTTGAAATTAAAAAATAAGTAAGATTTTATTTGTTTCTTTTATTATTCCCATGACTGTGGTAATTCCACCAGCTAAGTGTGGTTTGTGTGTTAAATAGATTGAATATCCCAACATTTAGTACCATACATACAAAATGGCATGTTGTGAAACATGGAGTGTACATACAAAATGTCATGTTTATAAACTGGATACCTAAATAATATTTTGTAATATTTATATTGAATATCATAGGTAGCTAATAAACTTATACATGAAGGTGTATGGATTAGTTTCTAATTATAAATGGAGTGTTGAATTTGGTATGGCGTTATCATAATGACAAATGTACATATAATGGTGATGGAGAAATCTATAATAGGAGTCACCATAGATAAGAAATAAATCCTTCTTTCAACTAGGCTTTTATTTTATTAGAGAGATTTATCAATATTTAGTGGTGCTAGAGAAAAAGATTAGAATACCTTTAATGCCTTAAAGAGTTGATATATAGTAGGGACTATATAAAATGGCTTAAGCACATAGGATCATATATTGGTTATTTTTCTTCTATGAACATTTAAATTAAGAATATAGAACACAAGATGCCATAACTCAGTGTAATCCTTATTATGACATGAAGAGTTGCTTATCGTATAAATCATGAAACAAATCATGGAATGTGAATGTATCATTAAGCCAAGTTTGGTGTGCTTAATAAGATATATATATATATATATATATATATATATATATAATTTACTATCACTTCCATATATATATATATACAAATTGTTTACTATCACTTCCATCTGCATATATATATATATAGGTGTATTCTTATAGTTTTAATTCCATGGGTGGATTATGAATTAGTTTAAATAATTAAATATAATTAAGTTAACGAATGCATGCATTCAAACCCCTAAAGTGTATAGTAAATGCTAGTTAGATTATCTAATGTTTCATGTGTGTTGAGTCTTGTTTTGCTATATCTATGCATGGATTTAAGATTTTTTTAAAAGTATATAATAGAAATGGCTATGTTGGGTCATATGCCTAAGCTTGTAACTAGAAGCATGATTTTATATAGTCATCAGGTGTTTGAGGGACCAAAACTACAACTATATTAGAATAATCTTTTATAAAATAGAATGATGAATGTGTTATCAAGCTTAAGAATTTTCTATTATCTAAAAATGATTGATTGACTATTAGATATAAATGCATTTAGTATGGAATATTTGTGTGTCGTTTAAACCTACGATATACTCAAATGCTATAATCTCATACTTGCTTGATTGTTATTATGTATGTGGGTCATTTGATTATTGAAAAACATACGTTTGGTTATATGTATTTATGTAGTTGTGAACTATAATAGTATGGGATATCATAGAGTACTACAGTGTAAATGTATCTTAAACCCATATGGTACATACTAAAATTGATAGGTTTAGACTCACACTTACATTTGACTATTTTAAATGTATGTGTACTGATTATTTCTATGAATAATATGTTTTGTGACTGTTAGTAGGACTTTATGTATGCATGCATACAGCCTTAAGAGTTTAACTAATGCTATGATAGCATATTATTATTTTGCATGAGAACTGTGATTTACTTCATTATATCTAGTTGTTTGAATATAATTTTATGTTTTCATGTAGTTATGACTACTTTATATGACTGATTATGGAAAACTAGTAGTTATGTCTTAGAATTCTAGACTATGGTATTATGGGTTATCATACGGTGTAGTATGTTTGGAAACTAATTATAGTAGTGAAAATCTATAGTTAAATGTGTATTTATCTAGGTGGTATAAACTATAGTCATTATTTTTAGTATGGGATAGAAAATAATGTGATATTTATTCATAAGTTTGACTAAATAAATTTATGCTTTGGTTACTCCTATATTTACCATGTTATATAATTTGTTTGCTAATTTATGAATCTTATGGTTGTATTTTACCAATCTACATTGATGATATAGAGTAAGGAGTGAGATGGACTTCAATAGATTACTAGCATCACAATGATAGATGAAGGTAGTATGATCAAATGGTGCATACAAATTTGATTGATCTATAGATTGCTATTATTTATTATTCATAAAACTTTGGGCCAAAGTATGTTTATTAAGATATTATCATTTTATGAGTATGATATACATGTTTGTGCTATATCTTGAAATAGAATAGTTTTTTATGAAACACTGCATGTTTAGTTATAAATCATATAGAACACAATACTTGTTTGTCTCTCTGGATGCCCTCACCATCACTATCTACTCATCCTTGAAGGGAGGGCCACTTCCTAATGAGATTTGTGTGGGGGATCATTAGTCTATGGTTGATGTGGAAAAGTGCTTGGATGATGTTTTCCCTCCCCATAATAGTACTACTTATTGAAATGACACTTGATATTGCCACAAATACTTGAGTTTGGGAACTATGCTCCAGGAGAGCCATGTATCTTATATGTACATTGTATTGAGTTGTACTTATTATTGAATATTGTCATGAATAATTATGATTACTTTTATTTTACTTGATAGTGGTGGTTGTAGACTTCTATCAGTCATGGCTGAGTTAATATAATTCCTTTTTATATTTACATTTTGACATGTTCTCATGATATTAGAGATCAGTGATATGTGATGTAATATGCTTGTTTATTATTATCATGATTTGAGTATTTATTATGGTCTCTATATATTCTCATGGTGTAATATATTTTTGGTATATGTGTTTCATTAATTTAAAAAAATAACGTATTTCTAGTTGACCCCAGTGTGGTTATTACATTTTTCCTCATTAGGCTCTTATATTTCTACTTCTTTGTCTTATACATTCTCTTTATCAACTCTTCCTCTACCTCTATGAAGTGTAATAACTATTGAAACTTATTTTTTGTTGTAATTTCTATCTTGTCTAACTCAGTTTGTCCTTCATCATACCTTATTTCTAGCCAATGGTTTTTATTCTTCATTCTTACTCTTACTACATGACTTCCTTATTTATTGTTCTTACTTGATTTTTGCTTTCTTAGTCATCTTGAATCATTGGAATTGTTGGTTCCTTATTATAATAGCCTCATAGGCATCTAATTATTTATCACTTGTTTAATAAGGTTCTCTTTTGCTTCTTCTTCTTTACACTCCTTTATTTCTTGATATGTCCTCACACAACCTTGCTCATCTTGCAAGAACAACTTCTCAACCAAATCATCTACAACAAAATAAAATGTGGTTTACCATATTTTTGACTTGTCATTACCATGAAAATCAATAAATAAATTATATTTAACTTTACCTATTGATTAAATTACCTTTTTAATGTGCCTATGCTCCCATTGCTTGCTTGCTATTGTGATTGCTTGTACCTTTGCTTGAATAACTCTTTATACTTCACTATGATACTCCATTTATAATTCTTATTTGAGCTCATTAATTATCTTATCCTAATTTTATTCACCTACTTGTATCCATTTCAATGGACTAAAAATATTTTCTATAACCTTCAATTCCTCTTCCAACATGAGAGCATCTATCTCTCCACAATCTTCATTAAATTTTGAACCACATTGTTCTTAATCTTCTTTATCATCTTGATCCATAACCTATCCTTGGAATCCATCATTCATGAGATTCAAATCAATATCCTTATACTGCATATCAAGTTTTTTAAACACTCTATGAGGTGTTTCATCTTCATTTTGGCTTTTCACAAGCTCATCCAATAATGTCATTGTTTCTCCATAAAAAACATCTTCACTATTTGCATTATCTTCACATACATCATAAAAAATGACATTGGAAATAAAATATTTATAACACTTAACCTCTTCACACTTGTCATCTTTATCACGCAACTACAACATCATCTCTTTGTCTTTGATTGCCTCTACCATGTTTTATTTCTTCTTGGGTTTGCTTCTTGCCTTTTCCTTTATGATATCTTGAAGTGTACTTGTAAAACTTTCTATTTATACCTTTTCCATGCTCTTTACAACCCATTTTATGCCTTTTACTCTCTTGGACTGATATTGATTGATTATCTCACCTTATTCATGTTCCATGGTATGATATCTTATCATGCTAGCTTGAGGCAACCTACTCTCACTTCTTTTCTCCATGTTTGCTCGTCTTCCATCTATGTTCTTGGTTTGAATGAACTATTCATGGTTAAAAATTCATTTACCTCATATAGGACTGATTCAAGCTCATCTTCCCTCTCATATATTCATGTTTTACCTTCATGTCTTCATGCTTAACTTCCTCTCTTTCTTTAGCTATAATGCTTGTAAAATCATTATGAAACTCCTCTTATATCTCAACCTTAGCATGTTGAGATTTTTCATTCTTGATTATTTTGACTTCCACAACCTATTATATTTCTTTTTCATCTTATTTCATCATGTTAGGCTATGTGTTATACCTATTCATCACAAGACTTAAGGCCTTATGCTTGGTCTTCATCAAAATTTCCTTTATAACTACCTACACAAACTCAAAGGCAATGTTAGCATATAAAATGAGAGATCACATAGTCTCCATGAATGTTTCTTTTATATACATTCTCCTCTTATCATTACTTTCTTTCTCAAGTACTTCTCTTACCACTTCTCTCTCCTTGTTATCCTCAATGAGAAATATTTTCTCAACCTCTCTATTGTATTGCTCTCTTGGCAACTACTCACTCCTCATGCCTCTATGGGCTATACTCTCTCTTTTCTTCTCTTTATTCAAGGCACTCATCTTGTATCTTTCCTCTCTCCTAAGTAAATCTAGTGGCCACTTCACCCTATTCTTTACATTATAGATAAGACATTGTCTTCCTTGATCCTTCATGAGCTTCACCATGAGATCTATCTTCTCAAAACTCTACCCCAACTCTCTTGTTGTATCTTTTACTTCTTATTCTACATACATATTTTTAATTTCTAGGCCTTGTTTAGACCACTCTATTATCAATATTCCTAATTTCATCTTAGATCTCTCTTATATATTTTATCTATCTCTAGCCCTCTATCTGGGACTTTATTATCTTCCTTGACTCTCTCTTGGAGCCTTAATCTTCTTTCGCTCTTGAGATTCAATGCTCTTTCCACTCTACCTTCTCTATTTCTCTTGAATAGTTTCAAGTCCTTATCATTGGAATTAGGGTATTTATTTTCTCTCTTATAAATATTAAATTTACCTATACTGATCTCAATAGATCATACTTTCACCTTACTCTTTTCCCACAATACCCTACAATGTTATCTCATGCAATCCTTATAACATTCCTTACCTATCTTAAATCAATAAGCTTTAACAACTAAAAATAGAATGAAACCAAGAGATTACCTTTATATGATACCAAATGATGTATAGGAACATGGGAAAAGCTTCAAACTTATCATCTCCTAGATCTGAACTTGTTTGATTAACTTCTTGATGCTTAGCTTGGTTCACTAGGTTCAACCTTCAATATGAAACTTTTAAATTTGAACAGGGTTTATAGCCTCCTTTCATTGTCACTATTTTTTAAAAACCTTGGAGTCATTATCTATATTTAATTATACCCCTCATAGGTCTCTATCTCATAACCTCAACTCATTTCCATTCACTTTCAACCTCCTTTCACTTTCCTCATTCATGGCTTCACTCTAGTCAAGATCTTCTAGGCTTAAAAGATCAAATATGGTTATTGATATCATGAATATAATATATCTTCATATATGACCTAAAATAATCACATTAAACTTGTATTAACCCCTTTTAACCTCTCAATCACACTCCATCATCCCCTTGCACTCTTCAAGATCAATAATGACCCCATCTCTTTGTATCCTTTTTTTCTATAGTTTCCCTTTATTTGAAAACTTTGAAAACTCCCATAAATATATAATCTTATATTAGGTAACCCTATATCTACTTACAACCTCCCATGAAGTTGAAAATTCTAACTCCTTATTTAGGCATTACTTCCTTTATAAGCTTCTTCATAATTAGGCCTTTTAGCCCTCCATACAATAGCCCAATCATCAAAACCATACTAGACCATATGATACAAAACTAAAAACTTGTTAATATTTTTACATGTCAAAATAGGCATGATTACAAATTTTTAATATTTTTCACTAGTTAGAATTCAAGTTATAGGGTTTTTTGTTTGGAAACCTTAGCTAGTCCAAAGTGCAAACCTGTGCTGGCTAAGAGAGGTTAAAATTTGTTATCTTTAGTTTTTGGGTGTTTAAAATCAATCTAAGACCTTCCCTAGGTATTTTATAACAAGGTTCACCTTTCATAATGAATAATAATCTTTGATCAAACTTATTATGCTTAAAACATTACCAAATACATAATTTTGTGGGTCTTTTGTAGGACTATGTAACACCTAATAGGTCTATTTGCACTTAAAGAGGTTATAAAATTCATAAGGGATAATATTAAGGTTTTTACACATTAATTCATACCTTTAATACATAAAATCAATGACCATTCATTCATTCCAACATATACACTCTATCATTACATACTAACTATGTGAGAATAGGGGTTTTCTGACTGTGTAACAAAGTTCATTATTTATGGTGGACTATGCATTGAATTTTATCATTAAACTTGAATTCAAACCTAATAATATACCTACCCATACAATTTAATCTATCTATAAACCATTATCTCAATCCAATCCAATAACATATACTTTAATAAACCTTAACTCACCATCTTACTTGACTGTTATAGTCGCAATAGGGTTTATCCTCTCCCCAAGCTTTTTTTAAGGTTATTTACTTTTGGAAAATACATCAACGTAGTTTTAAAACTAAAAAATGATTTTTGTCTTACCTAATGTGATTGATAATTATTCCTTCTTATTCCAAACTTCACTAACTTCTTTAAGTCCTTTTTTTCCTTGATTATAACCTATAGACCATTCAAACTTGTAACTACACACACAAGAGTATGTATATAGGCTCAAAGGATATTCAAAGGCAATATATGATTTATAAAAATACATTTTCTTATCAAAATAGAATAAACCACAATAAAAATAATGTTTCTTTGTTCATGTGAATCGTCAAACATTACATATGCAGTCTGTATACACAATATTTTCAAACTTTTATTGATTATTGACACTTTGTATCTTGCAGGAACCTATTGAGTCTCAATATCTATGAGTGCATACCTTAAGGGGTGCACCAAGAAATGGGTGGGTAGGCCATCGATGCTTCATAAGATTGTTTTCACTTTTGTCACTTTCCATCTACACACTCATCTCCTAAAAACCATTAACCCTAAGCTTATTCTTCTCATCCATACCCATTCTAGTCATTTAATTCTTCCCATCCTCCTTTTCTTTCCCTAATTCCATTTTGGATTTTCAGTTATACTAGGTCAACTATGATCGAGCCTATATAGTTTACGTAGTATTTTTCACTTTTTGGGTTTTTTAGCCTTTTAGCTAACTTAGTTTAGACCTAGTGAATTATCCCTAAAAATATACAAGGTCGACCATGGCCGACCCTGTATAACCAAAATTTTTTGGAGGATTTAGGGCAAGATCCACCTATATATACAAGTTAATTTCCAATAATTTTTAGAGAAGAGAAGCAAAAAATAATAAGTGTGAATGAACATCTACTTAATGACCATTCTACTTGAGGAATAAAGCTTAGGGTTCCATACTTTCTTTGGAGATACGGATCTTGTCTTATGGAGAAGTATTTTGAATGCATAGATAGGTTGTGTAGCTTAGAGCTAATTTGTCTTTATTATCTTTGCATACCATAATAATCTCTTGTGAATCACCTTGGCCAAGGGAGATATTGAGGCTCGATGGGTTCATCTTCAAGGTAAGTATTTGTAACTTTATTTCTCCTTTGTAAGAGTAGATAGATGACCTAGATATGCTTCTCTCTTCCATGCATTAGGATTTCACATACATTGATGTGAGTATATGTCTTCTATGCATATTTATTTTAGTTATTTTTTTTGTTTCTAACCGCCACTTTGTGCCTTAATCTTTGTTGTGCACTATATTATATTTTCTTTCTTATTTATTAGCATAGGTGAAATATCAAATCGTAGGAATCTTTTAGGGTTGTTGTGTGATTATGTTAGAATGTAGGCTTTGGAACCCTACCTCACATGGTTTATTGTGATAAATGATCCCTTAATTAGGTCTAATAGATCCCCATATTATTCATGATCCTACTTAATAAATGTATTCCAAATTGGAAGTGTAGGTATGCTCTATCTTCTTCGAGCTAGGATTGATTTATAGACATGATGCATTTTTTATTGCATGCATTCAGGTGAACCCAATATGAAACTAACCCTTGTAGGATTTATTTCACTTGCTTTCATTCTTTTTAGCATTATTTTTATCATACTAGATATATGCATAGTTTTTTAGGAACAAGCAATTAGATCAACTCAGATGACCTAGTACAGGTTTCCAAACTTCTAGACTCTTAGTTCAAACTACTAGGTCGACACAATCAACCCTATACACTTTCAGGCATCTAGTTCAACATACTAGGTTGACCCTGGTCGACCCTATACATTTTAGGCACTTAGAAGTAGGATTTTGCAAAGCTTGATCAACCTAGTTGACCTAGTTAATAGGTTTTGCAAGCATATTCCAATGTTATTGATTATCAATATTCATTCTCAACATCTCTTATTCTCCAAGATTCTTTTTTATCTCTCTATCTCTTTCTTTTCTATCTTTTCTTTCATAGTTTATAGTCTTCAAAACTACCCCTGTACAGTCAACTGGATCAACCTTGTCGTCCCAATTCTATGTTCTATGTGATGTCTAAAATAACTAAGTCAACCCTGACTGACCTTGTACATTTTAAGACCTTACTTCCATAGTACAAGTTTTAACCTATTGACCATATTCTATATTTTTTACATATAGTGTCAACACTATACCTTGTTTCAAGTTATAATTAATATCTATATGTTAGTAATTAGTTCACACCTTTTTTTTCTTGCTGTTTACATGCTTAAAATAGTTCACATAGTCTAATTAGGGGTTTTTTAATTAATTATTTAGTTTCACTATTTCATTTTTATGCACATACAACCAAAGCACATAATCTAAACAACCATTTTAACATTTATCTACCCAAGGCTAGCCTACTTGGATTTCATCACCAAGGGGGATGTTGACTTGATACTCTGGTCAAGTATAAATTATGGTTAATGATATATTTTGGCTAAACACCTAACACCCTTATCACTGTAGTGTGTGAAGTGAGGGGGTATGCCCCAATACCAATCCTATACCACTACCACTATAGTCCCTTTCAATCCAAACTACTTGAAACCATCCTTATATTGCTATCTAGTTCCTTGATTTACAACCAAATTTCCATCACATTTAAAATCATATTCTTAATAATCTAATAAACTTCTTTAGTTGACCAATTAGCTAGCTCTTTAATTTCCAAGTTGATTTCTTTCTCTTTGCTCAATTGTGTGTGAAAAAACTTGAATTAGCTAGTGTTAGTGCAAGGTTTTTTATTGTGTGCTTCAATTGGATTAGCCAACATTGATCCAATTGACTATTTTTTTTTAGTTCTTAATTTCCTAGATTAGCTATAAAATTTATATTGTTTCAGTTGATAGTTTGTCACAAACTTTCTCATCTTTCATATTTTTTGTACTAGGTTGACCAAATTAAACTTGTACCTTTTCTATCTTCTATTCACTATACAAGATCAACCCAGTCGACCCTATACTATTTTTAGACCTTTTCCATCTTTTGTTTGCTATACAGGATTGACCCAATTGACCCTGTACTATTTGAAAACTTTTTTCAGTCCTTGTTTGATGTACAAGATCGACGTAGTAGACCCTGAACTATTTTTTATCATTTTTTTGTTCTCCTTGTGTAGTTATCTAGTCTTATTTCATCATGATGACATATTTTCAACCTTACCTTAGACTAGAACATTTCATAATTAAGGATTTGGATAGTAACCTCACTTATTTCATAACTTCAAATGAAATTATCCAATTTCTTCCTTCCTTTTCTCCTAAACCAAAACTAATCACTACACAGTGTAATGTAGTTGAGGTCATTCATCCTAATCCTCTTTCTAATACCAATTTTGGGAATCTTCCGCCAACCAATCCCTCTCCTATCAACACTCATACCCTTTCAACTAATGTTCATAATCCTCTTGTTACACCCATAACAAGTTTACGAAGTCTTATCAATTACCAAAGTAACATAGTTGAAACCACTCAAATTGATAATCTAGATGGTTCCTAATTATTCAAAAACCTTGATGATAATAATATTTATACTCCTCACAAGAATGGTGGCTTTACCAAGATTCCTTCTTCTTCTACTACACTTAAGACAACTAACACTAATAATAGGAATCCTCCACCTATAAAGAATCCTCCTCCCACCAAAACTACCAATCTCCCTCCTATCAACACTAATATCCCTCCTACAAACACCAACCCACCTATTGATACAACTCAACTTCTTTCACAAATCATACTAAAAATGAACATCATGCAAACAACACCTTTCAAGTGATAAACATGCAAAAACATTTATGCAACATGATTAGTTAACTACCTCAAGTCATCATGTCTCAACCAAATCAAAATTTTGTCCCTCCTCCTCTTACAGATGCCAATGGGAATATCATCCCTCAACCTCCAATGACTAACAAAATGCTTCAACATATTAAAAATTAACCTTTATCCCCATTAATTGTATCCATATATATTGGAAACATTTCTCCAACTATCACATATAATGGGACTAAGGACCCTACTATCTTTCTTAAGTATTTTGTTAATCTCTATAAGGAATGGGTCCAAACTAACACCTTTGCTACCACCAAGCTCTTAGCCAAAACCTTTGTTGGTGATGAACTTGAATGGCATAACCAAATTCATAGACATTACATATCACAACTAGAGTATTTAGTTAATGCTATAGTGAAGTAATTCCAACATGATAACCTTCCTAAAAATTACCTTAGCCATTTCATCAATGCAAAGTAACTCCCTATTGAATCTGCTCATACTTTCATCAAATGATGGAAGTATCTCGCTCATAAAGTGGATCATAACATGAATGATTATAATCTTTTAAAACTATTTGTCATTGATCTTAAACCTCCCCTTCAATACAAAGTTTGAATCTTTTCACCTCAAAATTTAGATGAAGCCTTAGACCAAGTAAAAAGGCAAGAATTTACTATGACTCAATTTGAACCATCTCAAACAACTACTAAAGCACCTTTTCAGTCATTTTCTCATAACATTGATTCATCTAAGCCTCCCCAACCTCAAATTGGTGCATCCAATTATACTAATTTTAACCCAACCCACCTTCCCTTGAATCTAGAATTATTTAAGAAGAAATTTCCACCCTCTAAACCCATGATCTTAGATCCTTCTAAACCTCCTCCAAAATGGTATAATCCTGATAAGTTTTACTGGTGGTATGATACTATAGGTCATTCTCATGGGTGTTTTCATGATCTTCACCCATTTATTATTTCTTCCTTGCTTGGTCTATATTTCAATCTTGATACTTTAAAAAAAAACATTATCAAGACTATCTTCAAGCTTTTCAATGTCAATCTCAAGAACCATAATCACATCAAAATCAAATACCTAATGATCAACAAGAATCATCCCATACCTACACCTCCACTAATTTTGTTTAAACCACAATTGATCCTTATTCCTACACTAATAAAGAAATGATATATCATGTGAACAGATTTAAACATATTATTACATCCATTGATCCTCAACCTATTAAGTCACATGAACCAAAAGATTACCTAGTTCAAATGCCTACTCCAAAGCATATCATACATGGTCCTCCTTTACCTCTTTTACATCCTTATACCTCTCCTACACATCATATGACACATTCAACCTCCTTAAAATTTAACCAACCAATACATTTTCCTATCTCTAAATGCACCTACCAATACCCAATGCAAATCATTTTAATGGTTCAATATCACTTCACTTCAACTCACATGTTGGGGCATCTAGCGATGCACATCCACATGTCCCTTTAGAATTTGGGGAATCTTGTGATGCCCACTCTTATTATACAATTCATAATAAGAAACACATCTAAATTGATGCATAGCAAATCCAATTCTTTACCCAAACTTTGCCCTTTCCTTCCATTCAAGAAATCTCTTTTACTCATTCACTCATTCCCATAAGACAATCATGAAATATATGGAAATAATTTTCCTTAAAATGGATTATATAAACATTCTTCTATTATTATCCACATAAACTTTCCAAAATCAATAAATCATTCGATAACATTTAAATACACTAAAACATTCTTTATTCATGTACATACCTTTACCTTCAAAACAATCTTTATAACGCATTTTTCCAAAATGGCCTTTGCTTGGGTAAACAAAACAAAATTATGGTTTCAATGATATCATATCCTTTTAACATTTAAAACATCCTTATTAACCCTATTTATACAACCAAGTTCAAACTGTCTGCTCATCTTCTTCACACAAACATCTTTCTAGCCTTACCTTCTACTAGCTCTGTTTATGGGTAAAACTCCTTGTTGGGTGAATTTGGTAGATCTTCATCAAAAAATAATTACATATTCAAGGACCCTTTTAGCCCATACAACTCCCCCTAAACCTATTGACATAAATCTCAAGGCAAATTGCACTTCCTTCTTTAAGCTTCTCACTAATTAGCCTTCTATATGAGCAAATCTCCTTTTTTGAACCATGTACATAGTTTCTATGCAAACCACTCACTATTATAGATACCCATTTTGCTCCTTTAGTTGAATAAATCATTTTTTTACCTTCTTCTTTGGAAAAATTCACTTTTCCCAATACTACCCTTATTCCTTTCCTCTTCTAGGTCTAACACTAGATCATAGCCTCATTTCCATACTTTTCCATACTTGACAAATATAAAACCACATCCATCAGTTAGGTAACATCATTTTATACAAGATTACAATTTTTGGGGTTTTTTCATTAGTTACTTTTCCTCCAATGGATAAAACCCTAGAAACCAGGGTTCCCCTTAACTATTAAGGTTGAGAGGGGTAATAATTACATATGTTTCTCTGGGAACCATTTCAAAGAAAGATACTAATTGGGTTAAATTTGTATAAACATTTACATACTTTGTCATTCAATGTGTAGACTCCCATAGCCTACAATTCACTACCAAACACCAAATCTCAGCTCATTTGACTATGCTTCATGACAAAAAATAGGGTACATACATAAGGTTTTATTGTTTCATTCTCTAAAGACTCCCAAAAAACCTTACATGAGGTTATCCTCACCTTACATGGATCATATAAACCTTTTCCAATCCCTTTAGAACCCAACACAAGTTTCAATACCTCATTACTCAGTCCTTATGACTGTATGTTGCCCTTTAGCAAACTAAGAACTTAGGGTTTCCTTATCTTTTTGACACCCACAGACTCTATAGTATAAATAAAATAACTCACCACATTCTAGGAATACATTAAACCCTTTTCAAATTCCCTTTTAGTCAAACAAGATTCAATGCAATGTTCACAGTACACAAAATTATCAATTAGTGTGGACTGTATGTTTCAATAAACAAGTTTATGACCAAAATGGAGTAAAGATCAGAATTTTAATAAAATAAATATTAGAAAAATTATAATTAATTCTATTGATATAATTATTCCATTTCCATTTCTCCATAGGACTCAAATAAACAAAAAGGATCACATGCTTAAGACCCATTACTTGAATAGGACTGTAAATGTGCAAACCCTGTTTCAGCCCTAACTGTCTCTACTAAAAGTGACTTCATCCGATTCAATTAGATTCCATATCTCAAATAAGAATATATAATTTGTTTATAAACTTCATCAACAAACAAACAACCAATTTACTCACCATAGTGATAATTTAAGGACATTAATTCTCTATTTTAGTTACACAAATACCATGCACACAAAATTTCTTAGAATACAATCCTTTTATTCACCATCTTTCATTGATTACACATCCATTATCCAACCTAAAATGGAATGAGATGAATTCCTATCCAAAAATTTACCTTTCACACACTAACAACTTCCCATTTAAAACAAGACACTCAAAACAAGATTCATAATTGAATCTTGATCAAGATTTACAAGAAAGCTTCTAGACCTACATGGGTTGGTGGACTGCCACCTCATTCTTACATGAATTATGCATTAATTTTCACTCTTGTACCTTTATTATGACCATAAATGTCAATTAAAACTTTTAAAAATAATTACACATCTTCCATATTCTCTTAGGTCTACTAAAACACTATGAAAATTTGAATTTCCCTTTTTGGAGGGAAAACCAACTTGAACACAAATTAAAATTTGCACCAACATTATAGACCACTTGAGTATTCCAAGATTACCCTACATCACAACTTCAATAAACCTTCTGAGACTTATATACTTTTAATTCACATTCTCATCTTTGATACAAATGTTAGCATATATATTGTTTTTTTAATTCATGTTTCTTTGTTTTTGTGCAATTTATTTGTTTTACTTTTTCTTTATAATCATCATTGTCTTCCTTTACTTTCTTTGGTTTTATTACACAATAATTTTGGCATTTTATTTCATTTTTATTGTCATATATTTATTTTATTTTCATGTTATTCTTTGCCTTAGTAGATTTATGATTTTTTTCCCCCTTATTTAGCATTCACCCCCATGGGTTTCTCTTTTGTGAGTTTTTAGTATAAGACCATGGATATGACATAGCCCTCCTCAAAAAATACCACATTTTATTCTTTTCTCATTTTATTATTTTACATTTTGGTTTTTAGCACCCTCATAAGTTTATATTTTATGAGTTGCAGTATAAGACTATAGATAGGACCCATCACTCCTCATAAAATTACCATTTTTTCATTCCTTTTATAATCAAAATATCACTAATTCTTATTCTCAACTTTAGCTTTTACTTCTTTTTGATAAGATGGAAGTTTCATAAAAAAATCTATGTTAGCATGTTTTCCTTCATTTCCCTCATTATTATGATAAGGAATCACACTTTAGTGTCATTATATCCCGTTTTGCCCTTTGTCACATTTTTGCAATTTAAAGTAATTCAAATTGTTCCATGTGTCATTCCTCTTTATTTCCCCTTTCCTTTCACTCCACATTGGATAAAATAAGGTCAAAGTTAAGATAACAATTTTATTTCACCTAGAGTTACGAGACTCTTAGACCCCATGCTCTTTGAAGTTCTCTCTCTTAGCAGCCAAGTCCCAAATATTCAAATAAAAGTCATTTTTAGCACCCATATTTGGTTTTCCAAATCCATATGGAAGAGGAATATAAAAATTCATAAAGAAAGTTAAAAGCCAAATAATTTCAATAAAAAGGCAATGATATATCTAAAAGGAAAAATACAAATTTTAAATATCAAAATCACACTAAAAGACATGATTCCAAGCACATCTCCTATCTCTAATCAAATATCAAGCTTCACAATTGGCCTCACATAAAGATAAGGTCCTTTGGGGTGCGGTAGGCTAGTATATTGGAATAGAAGAATTCAAAAAACTTTATGGTGCTACCTACTTTCTCACACAAGTATCCAATCTTTACAATAAACTAACGACTCTGTAAGGGGTCCTGAAGAATGGGGAACACATTGTGGGAAGGTAGGTCCATTTTTAATTTTCATGTATATAGCCTTCATGGGATGATCTATATACTTCATTTTTTGACCTAAGACTTGTGTGGATAAGAGAATTTCTTCATAATCCTTAAGGTTGAAAGTCCTTTTGTTTTGACAAATCTAAGTTGAGTGTCTTGGCTTCGATAAAGAGTTCCTCTACCTTGGTTTTTCCTTCATTCTCCCCTCCACATATTTCATTTCCCCCCTTGATAGGCAAATTAGGATTCTAAATCTATTTTATCTCTTATATTATTTCTTCTTCTTCACCTCTTAAAAACATGCTAGCACTGCTTTGTTTTAGTTTTATCTATCTTTAGAATGAAACATGTTTGAACAACTATGGATTACACCTTTACACCATTTATTTACCACACCATCTCATTTTCATACTAGTCATGTCATTAGGTGGTTTTGTTTTCTTACATTGTATCTTAGAACAAGCACTAAGTTTGAGTTTTCATCCTTTATAGCTTTTTGATTTCATTTTCCATCATGTTCTTATTTGATTTTTGTGGGCTTCACTTATCTTACATATGACATTTGCCATTATTACATGTTCCTCTTTATGTATGCCTTATTCATTTTTATTTCACATCTTTAATTACATTTCATTTTCATTCTTTCATGTTTTTATTTTTGTCTATCTCACATGAGCTTACTTTTTAATTACTTCCATATCTTTGTTTAAGTTTTCTTGCATGAATATTTCATTTGTCATTCATTTTTTACATGCTTCCCAAAATTGATTTAGTATGTTCTACATTTTTTTTTCCATTTATGTTTTACATGCTTTCTCACATAATTTACTATGTTTTCCAATCATTTGTCTTTTATTTCTTATCATTTTTCTTTTCTTTTCCATCATTTATCATTCATTTTCCATCATTTTGTCATTCATTTGCCTTGAATATTTTATCTTGACTTAAAAAACTAAGTTAACCCTTTAATTTATACTAGGTCAGTAGTCATGTTCTAAGTTGGTAGTTTGAAAAATGCACTAGGTTGGCATACACCTACTAGGTCAGAAGTGTGGATTTTAGCAAAATTTCAACCTACTAGGCTAACTAGGTCATCCTAGTTGTTTCTACCTAATTATTACTCTAATTCCTTGTTTTAACCATATCTTTGTTTTTAATCATCCATTTTTAAAACCATAACATTCATTGGATTTATGATGATGTATAGATTATTTTCCACTATCATATGCCTACTTTATAAAAATCTTGATTTTTGGCAATTTTTTGCACTAACTTTTAAAAGTTCACCTAGTGTTCTTCACATTGGATGCCTTCACTTTCTCTTATAGTCTACTTATTTATCTAAAACACTAAGGTAAGTAAAGGTATGTATTTTTCAATTCCATCCTTTTAGTTAGCTTATTTTATGCTTACTGCACTTTATTTAGCATGAGTGTTGTGTGTTATCATGTTCTATTTCCTGAAGCACCAACCCATGTTGCACTCACATGACACATGATGAGCTTAGAATGGGGCATATATATACATAATATTTTTAAATTTTTATTTATTAATGATACTTTTTATCTTATGGTAACGTATCAAGTCTCAATCTCTCTGAGTACATGCCTTAAGGGGTGCACTAGGAAAGGGGTGGGTAGACCACCGGTGCTTTGTAAGATTATTTTTCCTTTTGCCAATTTACATATACATACTCATATCCTAAAACCATCAATCCTAAGCTTATTATTCTTATCCTTAGCCATTATAGTCATTTTCCTCTTTTCATCCTCCTTTTATTTCCTTAATTCCCTTTTGGACTGTTAGTTGTACTAGGTCGACCATGGTCAACCCTATATAATTGAGGGGTATTTTTAACTTTTTGAGTTTATTAGCCTTTTAAATGACTTATATTAGACCTAGTAAATTATCCCCAAAAACATATAGGGTTGACCATGGCTAACCCTATACTATTGATGTTTTTAGAAGGATTTAGGGAAAGATCTGCCTATATATACAAGTTCATTTCCAACCATTTGTAGAGAATATAAGAGAAGAAGAATAAGTGTGAATGAACATATACTTATTAAAGATTCTACTTGAGGAATAAAGCTTAGGTTTCCATAATTTTTTTGGAGATATGGATCTTGTCTTGTAGAGAAGTCTTTTAGATGCATAGATAGGTTGTATAGCTTAGAGCTGATTTGTCTTTGTTATACTTACATAACACAATAATCTCTTACTAAGAATCTTGGCCTAGGGAGAGATTAAGGCTCGATGGGTTCATCTTCAAGTTGAATATTCCTAACTATATTTCTCCTTTGTAAGAGTAGATAGATAACATAGATGTGTTTCTCTCTTCCATGCATTAGGATTCCATATACATTGACGTGAGCATATGTCTTATATGCATGTTTAGTTTAGTTATTTATTTTGTTTCTAACCCCCACTTTATGCCATAAGCTTTGGTGTGAACTTGATTACATTTACTTTCTTTTTTATTAGCATAGGTGAAATATATAACCTTAGGACTTTTTTAGGGTTATTGCATGATTGTGTTAGATTGTATGCTTTGGAACCCTACTTCACATGGTGTATTATGACAAGTGATCCCATAATTAGGTTTAGTAGATCTTCATATTGGTCATGCTCCCTCTTAAAAAATGTATTCCCAATCAGAAGTTTAGGTAAGCTCTATCTTCTCTGATCTAGGATTGATTTATAGACACGATGCATTTTTGATTGCATACATAGTTTATGAATGGATTCTACCCACTTCTTGAAGAGTTATGTTCTTCCTATCTCTATTTCCTCTCCTTCTTAGATTACTCTCCTCTCTCCCTACTCTCACACATGCCACAACTAACTTACAACTTCCTTCTCATCCATATTTTAAGTTATTTTGAGTGGTTACCAATACAAGACTCTTTTACATTGGCTAATACAACATGAAAATGATAGATATATTAGTTAACACAACTCTTGAATTGCACCACCTTAATGACTTAGACATATAATGTCATCTATTATGACATTTCATGACCATATAATCACTCACCTAACCTCCTCTCTCATCATTGAACTCATATGACCCCTTTATGCTTGGGTCTCATAATTTTAAATTCAAATTACAATTTCGAGGAAAAACTCTGCGTACTCACAAACACAACCTTGATGAATCATTATGACTCCTAAGACAATAACTATACCTTAGAGGATCCTTCACATACACTTATACTCCAAATTAGACCAACTATGACTCCTAACTAGGATATATCACTTCAATAACTACAAAATAGTGTTTTGCTTACTAGATGCTCTTGCATCATGTTGGATTCAAATGCTTTATAGATTCTCGATCTAGGGGTTATTGTAATAGAATCAATTAGAGTAATTGACACTCACAAAATTAATTTGAATAATAAAGAAGTGTCATAGTATAAGGTATTATGGGACCAATACTCTGAGGATATTGCTACTTGGGAGAACTATGATGAATTCTACAGGCTATTTCCACATTTGTTTACTTGATTTGATGCTTCTTACTATGTTATTTTTCTACTAAATAATGATTTTTTATTCAGAACTATCATTTGAATAAGAGTCATCAGGACATGACCAGTTTTTGGGGGAAGGATGTCATATCCTAATTTCTCACTAAGCTAATTTACCTAATTATCCATGGATTATTATGGTTTTTAAATTGATTAATTACTTTTTAACTAAATTGTAAGTCATAAGCTATTATGGGATAGTTGTATGTTACTTGATTACATGATTTAATTATTATAAGTTAATTTAATTATAAATTCTTTACATTATGATCATGTTAATTATTGTTACAACATTGTTTTATGATATATATCATGATGTATCAGATTAACTACCTTCTTATCATGAGTTGGATGTAGGAGAGTTTCATCCCTCAAAGCATGATGGAGGGAGAACATCATCAGAGAGGATGGCATAGATGGAGGTGTTGAGGGATGATAGAGGAATGACTAGAACCCATGCACACACCATAGTAGATAATAAATGTTTTATGCATTGTGTGGATTATTAGCATTAGAACATTTTTTAAATTATTTGCATTTAGATATTAGATTTTGTGTGCTAGTGAGTGTTAGTTCAAGATAGTACTTATATATGGAATAAATCATGTGTGATTGAATTGTGGATATTTTACAGACTTAGTACATAATGTTGTAGTATGATTATATTATGTTACTGTACTCATGTTTGTTTATGATTACGAGAATGTAAATCTATGTAAATAATATATTGTTACTATTGTATGTAGACTAACTATAACATCGTTAGAATTTTTAAAACATTATCTTTTTATCATTTAATATTTAGGAATATCAACATACACCTTAATTTATAAAGATAACAAAAGACATAGATAGTCTATATAATCTAGTATTAACACAAATAATTATACTATTATTATTAGAATAAATAATAGCCTAATTTACATTTTGGATTAAAGAATATCATCCACTTTATTGCTAGTCAAAATATTATTTAAAATTTGTGATAATGTTTATCTTTACAAAACTATTCCAAAGATTGCACTAGAACCCAAGACTAGCTTATGATCTAAACCTAAGTCTTTATTAACATACATATACTACATTGAGATTAAAAGTGCTAGTTATCATTGTGAATAATGTTAAAAGTGGAATTTTTGAATGGAATATATGAGGGCATGTAACATATAAATTCATGCAAGGATTTTAAACAAAGATAATGATTAATGTATAGAGGAAAGGAAAGTTCAAGTAAGATAGAGATTAGGGATTTTATTAGTTTTGTTAATGGAAGTTAACTATGTTTTTAGTCTCTGTTGGAATGATTAAACTTGGATTATGCATGGTGACTATGAGTTTTGAAGTTGCATGCAAGATCAAATTGGTAAGAGATATATGAGGAAAATAAGAATAAGAGGTGAGTTGAGGAGAATAATGAAGCATGAATAAAAGAAAAGAAAGTAAAAATCAAGGAAGTGAAGGTTTTTTGGTTCATTCAGTTTCAAATTGGAAGCGTTGTAAAGATTGGTAATGTCATTTTGATTATTGATTGTCTTAGAATAATTATGTATTTAAAATATTATATTTAGGGATTTTTAAAAATGGTTTAAA